>SZWC01002978.1:1920-124280 GCA_023375785.1 Penium margaritaceum | reverse complement strand
AGGAGTCACTGTATGCCTAGGCTAGAGGCTGGCTCTAGGACTATAAGAACCTGTCAGTTTCCTGTCATTGAGTACAGTTCTTACCTTTAAAACTCCTAACAGAGGCAGACACTAAAGAAGCATTCGTTGGTTTAAGCCCTAGGAGTTCGCTCCTCACACGAAAGTGACGAGGTGTGAAGGACATGGAAGGAAGTGATTCCTATGAATTCCTCAGTGTGGAACCTTGGCTTTGAGGGTGGTATCATCTCTTGGTTGCAATACCAAGAGATTAAACAACGTGTGGCAGCAATCTTTGACCTCACTCACTCTAATGTGTGCAGACCATTCCGCACTCCTTCGAGCAGCGGAAGCAAGTATTTGTTGACCTTCATCGATGACCACAGTTGCAAGATGTGGATCTACTTCCTCAAGACGAGGGGAGAGGTCAAGGAGAAGCTGCAAGAGTTTGTCATGATGGTAGAGCGGCAGACAAGAGAACAATTTACTACCTTGTGAATCTCACTCTAGCAGCCGCACTTGGAATATGTGGTAAGAAGCAGCAAGAGAAGAAGCTCAGGATGCCAAAAGAGGCTTGGTCAGGGAAGAAGCCAGATGTCTCACATTTGAGGGTCTTTCGCTGTACTGCGTGGGCAAAGGTCCAAGCAAGAGAAGGAAGTGGCAATATGGATGCACGCGCTCGTGTGTAAGTGTGTAATGGTCAGATACGACACCGTACACAAGGCGTATAGGCTGTGGGACCCAGCGGCTGGAAAGCTCATCAGGAGCCGAGATATTGAGTTTGATGAAAAGATGCTTGGTAAGGGAGAGTCGCTGGACCCTGTCCATGCTCCCAAATCAGGAGGGTGTGTTGTGTTGCTCGGGTCAAGTGATCAGGTACCAGAAAACTGGTAGATGGTGCCAATGAAGAAGGGTGCTCCGAGGAGAGAGGTTGTGCAGGAGAACACAGCGACGGACTCTGACACTGAGTCTGAGTCGTCTGAGGCCTTTGACTAAAACTGTGAGGCCGGTGGCTCTTTCTCAAATAGTGGATCACTTGCAGTGCAGGAGCAATAGAAGCAACTAAGCCTTGAAGCACCACCACCAAAAGAAATCTCCGTCCAAATACGATGCTGAGAGTGCGGAATGGACCGGACTTAGCTCGTCATGCTTGGCTCAGAAAGAGCTTGTGACCGTCACGGAGGCTATGAACATGCCAAATGTGGCCAAGTGGAAGGAGGTAGTGGATAGCAAACTCGCATCCATTGAATAGAACGGAATATGGGTTCTTGTGGACAAGCCTCGAAACGCATACGCGGTGGGGTCAAAGTGGGTACTCCAGAAAACGTTCAAGCATGATGGTTCTGTCGACAAGTACAAGGCAAGTGTTGCGGCAAAGGGCTTTTCCCAGTATGCAAGCTCAGAGTACGAGGAGACCTTCGCGCCTGTCGTCACCTTTGCCTCCATCAGATCCATGTTGGGCATCGTTGCTGCAAAAGATCTAGAGGTGCACAAGATAGATATCAAGACAGCTTTCCTCTACGCGAAGCTAGACACAAAAGTGCTAATGGAAGTGCCCGAGGGAGTGAAAACTCCATAAGGCAAGGTTTGCAAATTGGTCAAAGCACTCTACGGGCTAAAACAGGCCCCAAGGATATGGTATAAGGAGATGGACGGCTTCATGGCCGGGCTTACCTTCACTCACCGCTAGAATGACCCTAGTGTCTATGTGCGAGAGGATAAGCAAGGCTTCATGCTGGTTGTACTATATGTGGATGACCTGATCATCAGCTTGTCATCGTTCAAGCTATTGAACAAGTTGAAGACAGATCTCAGCAATAGGTTCAAGATGATGGACATGGGTCCGTTCGAGTTGTACCTCGGGATAGCCGTCCACCGCAATCTAGTTGCAGGCACCATCGAGCTGAACCAGACTAAGTACATCATGGAAGTCGTCAAGCGCTACAACATGGAGGACTGCAAGTCCATCACCACACCCATGACAACAGACATCAAGCCCTCCTCCTGCATGAGCCCCAGCACGGAAGCAGAACGGCGTGAGATGGACAACATTCCTTACTAATGTGCTCTTGGCAGCCTCATGTATGCCATGGTAGGAACACACCCTGACATTTGCTATGCTATGAAACAAGTGAGCAGGTTTGTGGCCAATCCAGTGCCACAGCACTGGCAAGCAGTCAAGCGCATCATACGCTATTGACAGAAAACCCGATACATGGGACTCTAGTTTGGAAGCCAAGAAGGATCTGATCCGATACAGCTTGTTTGCTTCAGAGTCGTCGACTTGAGAGGAAAAATGGATGACATAAGGTCCACCTCGGGCTTTTTGTGCCTCTTGAACGGTGGTGCAGTCGCTTGCTCAAGCACAAAGCACGACTCTGTCTCCCTCTCTACCGGTGAGGCACAATATATCACTCTGTCAGAAGCATGCAAGGAGTCATAGTGGCTACGCAATTTGCTTGCCGAGATGAAACTGCCACAAACGGAGGCAACAGAGGTCTACATCGACAACAAGAGCGCCATGAAAATGGCACATGATGATGTCATAACCCGGTGGATTAAGCATATCAACATCAGGTACCACTACTCACACGACCTTGTTGCAAAGGAGATCGTGGACCTGGAATACGTGGAGACAAAGATATGCTCTCAGATTGCATGACAAAGGCGCTTGATAGCAAATTACACTCTACTGGTAATCGAGGCATCAGTATGATCCACGCAGCGGACAAAGACTAAGGCCAAGACTGTTAAAGAGAGGAGAAATCTCAGAGCTAATGGACAGAGGTGCAAGGGAGAGTTTGTTGACCACATCTGCTTCTTGTTCATGGGTGATATTTGGCCAGGCACAAGATGGAGTAGGCATGCATTGCTCCCTTGGAATAAGTCTCCTAAGTCTGGTCCAGATAGACAAGGCATGCACTGCTCCTTTGGAGCAAGTCCCCTTGGTCTAATCTGGATAGTATAGCCAGCAAATACTACTTAGGACAGCTCGTTGTGGCTTAGACGTTCCAGAGTTGGTCTCTTGAGCGAGAGGTCACAGGGTCAAATCCCCGCCCGGTGACTAATTTTCTTTGTGACTAAAAGGGGGATACGAAGGCTCTAACAGATATCTTAGAACATTCCAAGGTCCTTCCTGGTGGTTGGCGCTACTTGTCGGTCACAAGGAGCGCCATGTAGGCAGGGGGAAGATGCAATCCAGATTACTCCCAAAGTGGCTCATACAAGGAGCTACTGCACGCCTAGGATAGAGGCTGGCTCTAGGAATACAACAACCTGTCCGTTGCCTATCATTGAGTACAGTTATTACCTTTGAGACTCCTCACAGATTTGTCCACTTGAGGCAGACACTCAAGAAGCATTGGTTAGTCTAAGCCCCAAGAGTTTGTTCCTTGCGCGAAAGTGACCAGGTGCTAAGGACATAGTGCAAGGAAGTAATTTCTATGAACTGCTCAGTGTAGAACCTTGGCTCTGAGGGTAATATCATCTCTTGGTTGCAATACCATGAGTGTTTGGCGGGAACCATTGTGTCAAAACCCGTTTTGTAGACTGTTGCCTCAGGCACGCTGAGAAGAAGAAGGACAAGTACCACTTTTGGTAGAAGGAGGGGCACTACAAGAAAGAGTGCTTCAAGTTAAAGTGGGACCAGAAGGAGCAGCAAGAGCAGCAAGAAAACCAACAGTGTCCACAACAACAGCAGTCACAGCAATGTCAGTATCACCAGTAGTAGCAGCACAATAAGACCAACGTTTGCCATTTTGGCAACATGAATGTGGCCAAGGAGGTGCGCGACCGCCTTTTTATGGCAAAGTCAGACATGTCGTAGAAGGAAAAGGCGGATTTGGCATGGTACAAGGACTCAGGGTGTACTAGGAGTCTAACTCACTACAAGGAGTGGTTCACGCACTCGCTCTCCATCCCCCCCCCTGTCGAATTGCATTGGGTGGTGATCGGGTCGTGCATGCTAAGGGGATTGGGATCGTGGACATGTGGTTGGAGACCCCGCGTGGCATCGCAGTGCTCACTGCCGACGCAGTGAGCACTGCGATTTACATCAAGAAGTGCACTCCAAGCAAGGCCCTGAGGTAGATAACGCTGTACAAGGTGTAGTTTGGCAAGAAGCCAAGTAGGGGTCATCTTTGTGTGTTTGCGGCTTGGCGCACATGCACGTTCCAAAGGAGAAGCGGCAGAAATGGGACGCGAAGAGTGCATACATGTTGATGATAAGCTATAACGTGGCAAGTAAGACGTATCGTCTCTACAAGAAGGATACTGGCCACGTCATCATCTCTAGGGATGTTGTTTTCAATGAAAACAATGTCATTAGTACCAACATCATCTACGAAGAGGCAACAGAACTAGCAACAGACAAAGCAGTGGGAGCAACCATTCTCCCTGACCTCTCCTCTCCTCAACCTTCCTGTACTGTGACAGTGCGAGAACCACACAATTCTCTGTTGGAACTGCAGGAGAGATGGAGTTTTGGAGCAGCAAGCATGTGTGACTTGAAGGGCATCACTTGCGCTGAAGAATGGTTGTTGAATCACTCAAAATGATGGAGTACATATAAAGCTAGAGCTTGGGCATGTCAGCCCTCTCACAAGCCACACCACTTAGCCATGGAGGCTAAGGCTCACACACTAGAGTCCATAATCCCACACAAGAGAGGAAATCAGCCTAGCAATCAGCCTGACCACTCACACATGACCTAGAGGGCTAGAAATTTCTCTCATGGCACACTCCTAGTGGTCACATAACCCACAATCCCATGGAGAATTGCAATGAGTCCATGGCTAGTACACAAGGATCTCACCTCACCTACAAACTAAGGAGAGGTACTTTTTTTCCTAGTCCTCACTTACAAGGCAACCCAAAAATCTAGGACGTTTTTGGATATTTTTCTCATCAGGTCTTGACCTTGCACCTATTGCCTTCTTCTTTTCTCAGCCTAAGGCATGGAGCCATCGCCCATGGTCACCCGGATATCAACGGTCGAGGACCCCAAAAACTTCAAAAATTCATATCTCCCCATCCGACAGTTGGATCGGCCTCAAACTTGGACTATATACATTTTGCCACCTGATCTTTCCAACGAAGAAGTCAGATTGATGATCTGAGCAAGCATTTGCTAGTTTTCTGGAACTTGCTCCTATGGACCTAAAACTGAGCCGGAGGGCTTCTTTCTTGACAATCTCCAACTTTGCTACAGTCAAAGTGGGCTGAGTCCACATGCCTTCATGCAGAATTACTGCTTCTCACGTGTCACTGTCTTGGTACAGAAATCAGCGACCTCCTTGCTGGTTGGAGTAAACTCCAGCTTGATAGCACCCTCGTGGACCATGTGCTTGATGAAGTGATATGCGATGTCAATGTGCTTGGTGCGTGCGTGGTTCTCAGGATTCTTGGCGAGTGCCATTGTGCTCTGGTTGTCGACGCGCACACAAACTGGAACTGCTGCACTCCCACTCATCTCTCCCATAAGACGCTGAAACCAAACTACTTCCTTGGATCCGAAGCTGAGAGAGACGTACTCAACTTCCGTGCTTGAGGTGGCCACAACCACCTACTGCATGCTACACTAGCTGATGGCCCCACCACTAATGAGAACACATGTCCAGAGATTGAATTGCGGTCCTCAGGTTTTGAAGCCCAATCTGCGTCTGTATAGCCGATGATGTTGTCGTTGCCGTTGTAGGTGATGCCAATGTTGATGGTTCTAACAATGTAATGGAAGATCTGCTTCACTGCCTTCTCGTGCTCAGGTCCGGGACTGGCCTTGTGCTGGCTCACAGCCCTAACAGCATGTGTGAGGTCCGGTTTGGTTGCAACCATCAGGAACAGGAGGCTGCCGACGGCACTTTGGTACTTCTGCTGCTTAGCTGCATCTGCTTCTCCACTGAAGTTCACGAGGTACTAGCGTGTCTCCTACTCCGTGCCGATAGGTTTGGCCTATGCCATGTCGAACCGCTGTAAAACATCCTTGATGTAATGACTCTACTACAGCAAGAGAGAGCGTGATTTGCGGTCACGCGTGAACTGGATACCGAGGAAGTATGATGCCTCCTCGAGATCGGACGTGTGAAAGCGCTCTTACCTGGCCTATTTGAACTCCTGTAGTGCAAACATGCTATTGCAAAGGAGGAGCATGTCATCCACATAGATGATGATGATGAGCACCTCATGACCATGCTGCCAATGATAGACGCTGTAGTCACACTCACTGCGCTCATATCCCATGCATTGCAATGCCGCATCCAACTTCTGGTTCAAAGCACGCGACGCTTGCTTGAGGCCATACATCAACTTCTGCAGCTTGTCAAACCAGGTGCTCCTAGCCAACCATGACGAACCCCTCCGGCTGCTCCATGTCAATCTCCTCCTTCAAGTCATTGTTCAGGAACGCCATCTTGACATCCATGTTGGGGACCTCAAAGTCATGTGCTACTGCATAGGAAAGGAGCGTATAGACAAGGGAAAACTTTGCAAAAGGAGGAAAGGTTTCCGTGTAGTCGATGCCTTCTTGCTGCAAGTAGCCCTAGGCGAGCACCCTTGCCTTGTACTTTTCTAGGTTGCCATCTGCTTCTCGCTTCTTCTTGAACACCCACTTGCACTTGATCACCTTACGTCAAGATGGACGCTTAGTTAGCTCCCACGTGTCGTTGTCGAGCTGCGAGTATATCTCTTGCTACACACCTTATGCTTAATGTGCTGCATCTGGTGTAGCCATGGCCTCCTCGTACAACGTCAGCTCATCAAAGTGTGCTGCAGCTGTGATGTTCATCTGATGTGGTTTTTGAACATCCAAAAATGTCTCGCTCACCAGGTTTGTAGCGCATCTTGAGAGGGTGTATTGGACCTGTTGGTGGAGTGTTAGGAGGCGGTTATCACGGTGCTGCTGCCATAACTGCTCGTGCTAATGGTAGTGCATCTTCTTCCACTGCTTCTACCAATGAGGCTATTGTATCTACTACACCAGACATGGGTAAATAGGGTGGTTCTCCCAATGTCACAATAGAGGAGTGGTCACAAGAGACGGGGTCAAGGAGAATGTCTTCTCCCACTGTCTCGTCAGCTGCTGCTTCTGTTGCCTCCTCACACATAATGTTGGTGCCGATGATGTTGCTCTCGTTGAAGACAACATCCGTGGAGATGTTGATGTGGCCAACATCCCTCTCGTAGAGGCGATATGCCTTGCTTACCACGTCGTAGCCAATAATCAGCATCTACGCACTCGTCGCGTCCCACTTTTGCCACTTCTCCTTTGGCACGAGCATGTGCACCAAGCTGCCAAACGCGCGAAGATGACCCACGCTCGACTTCTTGCCAAACCATGCCTTCTACGGTGTCATCTGCTCCAAGGCCTTGATTGTACTACGGTTCTTCCTGTACACCGTAGTGCTCGTAAAAGTCGTAGGTCAGCCAAGCCGCGTGCAGCATGGAGCGCGCTGACTCAACGATGGTGCGGTTGGCGCATTCTGCTACGCCTTACTCGCCGCTGCGGCGACTATGGCGCGATGCGCTGTACCTTGATGCGTGCTGCTGTGAGGTAGTCCTTAAACGCCTTGCTTAGGTACTCTCTCCACTGCGGTCACTGCACAATGCCTTGATTTTCTTGCCAGTCTGGTTCTCCACCGTGGCCTTGAACTCCTTGAACCTGTCAAAGCACTGGTCTTTGGAGGAAAAGAAGTACACAATAGTATAATGGCTTAAATCATCAATGAAGGTGAGAAAATACCTAGAGCCTCCAGAGCTCTGGGTCTGCATCGGGCCACATAAGTCTTTGTGGACGAGCTCTAATACCTCCTTCGCACGGTCCCCTACTCCACAGAACGCTTTGCGATGCTACTTCCCCTCCAAACAATCGATGCACAACTGCTGCGCAAAGTTAGAGATGGTGGGTAAGTCACGCACCATCTGCTTTGTTTGAAGTTGTCGCAAGGCGCGCATGCCAATGTGGTCGTAGCGCGCATGCCAGATTTCGCCATCTGTGGCTCGCACCACTGCTGCAAGACTCTGTTCGCGCGGGATCTTGGTCGCCCCCAACAGGCGGTACATGTCGCATTCCTTCACTGACCTAGCTAAGTCCTCTCCTGTTTCCTTGTCAAGGATGTAGCCATAGTCGTAGTCAAAGACGACTCGCAGTCTTGTGTTGGTGAGAGAGGACACTGAGAGAAGGCCAGACGTAGCATCAGGTACATACAGCACGCCAGGGAACACTCCCACTTCAATACAACGGGGGGTCTCCAACCACATCTCCATAAGTTCAATCCCCTCAGCATACACCACCCAATCATCACCCAAAGCAATCGGACGGGGAGGGGATAATGAGCAACTGCATAAAACACTCCTTGTGGTGTGTTAGACTCTTCGTACACCCTAAGTCCTCGTACCACGCCAGATCTGCCTTTTCCTTTTGCGACATGTCAGACTTTGCCATGAAAAGGCAGTCGCGAACCTCCTTTGCGACGTTCATGTTACCAAAATCATGCACGCCGGTCTGGTTCTGCTATTGTGACTGCTGCTGCTGTTGCTGTAGAGATTGCTGCTTTTGCTACTACTACTACTTCTCGTTCTCATCCCTCTTGAACTTGAAGCACTCTTTCTTGTAGTGCCCCTCTTTCTGGTAATAGTGGCACTTACCTTCCTTCTTGCCTCCCTACTACCAAAACTGCTGCTGCTGCTGGCTGGCTGTGTGAGCCCATGGTCATGAAAGCTACTTCATTGCTTTTGTTACCGCCATTGCGCTTTGCGGTATTGCGACGCAGCTCTACCTACACCAGGTGCGTGTTAATGAAGTCCAGGTCGAGAGTCGGCTGGCACTCCAACGTCTCTTGTACCGTGTCATAGCTCGTTGGGAGTCCCCTTAGCAAGAGAAGGATGAAGCGCGTCTTCCAAAGGGTTGCCGGCCACTTTCAGGTGCTTTGCCAGCTCCTTTGCCCTGTCCAAGTACGCCTCCATCCCTTTGCCACACTGCATTTTCAACGCCATCATCTTCTCCTCCAAAAGCATGAGGAATGCAAGATCCTTGCTTTCATACTTCTTGCACAATGTGTCCTACCCCTCTTTTGCAGTAGCCTTGTCACTCACGTACTTAGGATGCGAGTTGGTGATGGTGTTGACAAACAGCCTGTAGGCCTGCGTATCATTCTTCTTTCATCCCTTATATATCACCGCTGCAGTTGTAGATAAACTTACATCTGCTGTACATTTCTATAGCATCTTCCCCGCCACCTCCTCCGCTGCGGTGATGCCTTTTGCCTGTGGAGGCGGAGCGCGCTTGTCGCCGCTCACCACCTCCCACAAGCCCCTCTCCTCCAAAGAGGCGGGTACGGATCTTCCAAGACGTGAAGTTGGCGCATCCTTCCAGCCTCTCCAAGGGCTGGGCTGCTGTTACGACACCTCTTGCTGCCATTTTGAGCTTTGGTGATACTCAGCGCTGCCCTTGAGTGGCGGCACTACCCCTGCTTCTACTGCTGTTTTTGCCAGAAACTTGTCTGACAGAAAATGGACTTTAGAGGCCAGCAGACTATGAATCTTGAAAAACTGAGCCAATCACAAGAAAATGCAGCTTAAAACCTTTCAGATTGACCCATAAAACAGGGTCAGCAATGGGGGATTTTTAAAAAATATGCCCTTTTGAAAATTGGGTATGCTTCTGCTCCTTCTCCAGCTCACACCAGCCAGCTTGTAAACGGCGTTTCTCCCAAAGGTACCAATGGAATGCAAATAAGTTTGCACCAATGGAAATCTTAGGGAAAATACTTCAATTCATATGTGCTACCTTTTAAACGTGACAAAGAAACAAGAGATTTATGGTCGTCACAAGGCGATGGTCTTTCTCAGGGAGAAGAGTGTAGTCCAGGCCGACCTTGTTTTGAGTTTAACTCTCAATCCGACCGTTGGATCTTTGCGATTTTGCGCACGTTGAAAGCTTGTCTTTTCAAATTGAAGATCTTTTAGTTGATCTTGAAATATAATGAAGGTTTAACCCCAACTCGTCACTCTCAAATGACCGCTTGTGCTGGTTTAAAGTGCCAGAACTTGGCTCTGATACCAACTATTGGAACTAGAGGAGAGAGGGAGCCTTGGAGCAGTAAGCATGAGGGACTTGAAGCGCATCTCTTGTGCAAAAGAATGGTTGTTGATTCACTCAAGATGATGGAGTACAATCAGAGCTAGAGTTTGGGCAAACCAGCCATCTCACAAGCCACACCACTTAGCCATGGAGGCTAAGGCACACACACTAGAGTCCATAATCACACACAAGAGAGGAAATCAGCCTAGCAATCAGGCTGGCCACTCACACACAACCTAGATAGCTACAAAATGCTCTCATGGCACACCCGTAGTAGTCACATAACGCACAATCCCATAGAGAATCGCCATGTATTTATGGCTAGCACACAAAGATCTCATCTCACCTAAAAAGTAAGGAGAGGTACCTTTTTCCTAGTCAGCACACTCCGACAAGGCAATCCAATGATGTAGGACCTTTTTGGATATTTCTCCCATCAGGTCTTGACCCAGGACCTCTTGCCTTTTTCTTTTCTCAGGCTAAGGCATGGAGCCATCAGCCATGGTCACCTGGATATCGGCAGTTGATGAGCCCAAAAACTTCAAAAACTCACATCTCCCTATCTGACAGTTGGATCAGCCTCGAATTTGGAATGTAGACATTTTCTCTACCTGATTTTTCTAATGATGAAGTCAGATGGACGGTCTGAGCAGGCATCTAATAGTTTCCTGGAACTTGCTCTTGTGGACTTGAAACTGAGCCGATATGGCTCCTTTCCCAACATTCTCCCATGTTTGATGCAACACATACAGCGTCCTCATCGGCAGAAGTAGAGAAACAAGATGCCTCACCATCAGCAGGGGTACTTGTGCCAGCACCACCGTACCTGCTTTTGGAACTGGAGGACATGGAGAGCCTTGATGCAGCAAATATGTGGGACAGGAAGGGCATCACTTGTGCAAAAGAATGGTTGTTGAATCATTAAAAATGATGGAGTACATATAGAGGTAGATCTTGGGCAAGGCAACCCCCTCACAAGCCACATCACTTAGCCATGGAGGCGAGGACTCACACAGTATAGCCCAAAATCTCACACAAGATAGGAAATCAGCCTAGCAATCAGGCTCACCTCTCACACACGACCTAGAGAGGTAGAAGATGCTCTCATGGCACACTCCTACTGGTCACATAATCCACAATCCCATGAAGAATCGCCATGTGTCCATGGCTAGCATAGAAGGATCTCACCTCACCTAAAAAGTAAGGAGCGGTACCTTTTTCCTAGTCAACCCTTTTTTACAAGGCAACCCAAGAATTTTGGACCTTTTTGGATATTTCTCCCATGAGGTCTTGACCCTAGACCTCTTACCTTTTTCTTTGGTAAGGCTAAGGCATGGAGCCATCACCCATGGTCACCCAGATATCGGCGGTCGATGACTTCAAAAACTTCGAGAATTCATATCTCCCAATCCGATTATTGATCGGCTTCAAACTCAGACCATAGACATTTTGCCACCTGATCTTTCCAATGGTGAAGTGGGATTGACCATCAGAGCACACATCTGGTAGTTTCTTGGAACGTGCTCTTGTGGACCTGAAATTGAGCGAGATGGCTCCTTTGCCAACAGTCTATCACTTTGCTGTAGTGAGAGTGGGCTGAGTCCATATGCTTTGATGTACATCTACTGTTTCTGACGGGTCACTGGCTGTGTGTAGAAATCAGTGACTTGCTTAATGGTCTAGGTAAACTCTAGCTTTTTAGCACCCTCCTCAACCATGTACCTGATCAAGTGATATGCAATGGCAATGTGCATGATGTGTGCATGGTGGTGAGGATCTTGGCAAGTGCTATTGCGCTCTGGTTGTCGACGTGCACAATAAGTGGAATTGCTGTACTGCTACTCATCTCCGCCATGAGACGCTGAAACCAAACTACGTCCTTGGCTCCAAAGCTGACAGAGACGTACCCAGCTTCCATGCTTGAGGTGGCCACGACCACCTACCGCTTGCTGCACAAGCTGATGACCCCACCATTCATGAGGAACACATGTCCAGAGAAGGACTTGCCGTGTTCAGGGTTTGAAGCCCAATCCACGTCTACGTAGCCGATGATGCTGTTGCCGTTGCCCTTGTAGGTGATGCCAATGTTGATGGTTCCAACAAGGTAGCAGAAGATGTGCTTCACTACGTTCTGGTGCTCAGGTCCGGGAATAGCCATGTGTTGGCTCACAGCGACCTTAGCTTGTGCGAGGTCCGGCCTGGTTGCCCCCATCAGGTACATGTGACTCCTGAAGGCGCTATGGTACTTCTGCCGCTCAGTTCCATCTGCTTCTCCATTGAAGCTCACAAGGTATTGCCGCGTCTCCAGCGGCGTACCAATGGGTTTTGTCTCTGCCATGCAACCGCTGCAAGACATCCATGATGTAGGGGCTCTACTGTAGTGAGAGAGAGCATGATTTGCGGTCACGCGTGATCTGGATACCGAGGAAGTATGATGCCTCCCCAAGATCATACATCTCGAAGCGCTCTTGCATGGTCTCCTTAAACTCTTGTAGTACAAACATGTTGTTGGAAAGAGGAGCATGTCATCCACATAGACGATGATGATGAGCATTTCATGACCATGTTGCCAACGATAGACGTTGTAGTCAATCTCACAATGCTTAAACCCTATGCACTCCAACGCCGCATCCAACGTCTTGTTCCAAGTACGCGACGCTTGATTCAGGCCGTACAGCAACTTCTCTAGCTTACAAACCAGGTAATCCTGGCCATCCATGACGAATCCCTTCGGCAACTACATGTAAATCTCCTCCTCCATGTCACCGTTCAGGAATGCCGTCTTGACGTCCATGTGGTAGACCTCAAAGTCCTCTGCTGCTGCATAGGAGAGAAGCATATGCACAGAGGCAAACTTGGCAAGAGGAGTACAGGTTTCAGTGTAATTGATGCCGTCCTGCTTCAAATAGCCCTTGGCGACCAGCCTTGTCTTGCATTTTTCCAAGTTGCCATCTGCTCCTCACTTCTTCTTGAATACCCACTTGCACTTGATCACCTTACGTCCAGGTGGACGCTCACTCAGCTCCGATGTACCAATGTTTAGCTGCGACTGTATCCCTTGTTGCACCGCTTGCGCCCAATCTACTGCATCCGTTGCACCCATGGCCTCCTTGTATGATGTTGGCTCATTTGAATCTGCTACAACTTCGACGTTCATCTGTTGTGGTTTTTGTAATATCCAGAAATGCCCTCGCTCACCAGCGAAATGTACAACGTGTTGCAGAAAGCTTGGACCTGATTCACTCTAATGTGTGTGGACCATTCAGCCCCCCTTCGAGCGGCGGAAGCAAGTATTTCTTGACCTTCATCGATGACCATAGTCGCAAGATGTGGATCTACTTCCTCAAGACAAAGGGAGAGGTCAAGGAGACGCTGCAAGAGTTTGTCACGACAGTAGACCGACGGACATGCAAGAAAGTTAAGGCAATACGTACGGACAACAGTGGTGAGTATGAGGCATGCAAAGGCTGGTTGAGCCAACATGGCATCAAGCACCAGACCACCAAGCCTCACATCTCCCACAGACTATCCTCGGCATGACACAAATTATGTTCTTCGATGCCAAACTTGTACCTCGCTTCTAGGCTGAATCTGCAAGAACTGCTTTCTACCTTGTGAATCTCACTCTGGCAGCTGCACTTGGAAGGCGTGGTAGGAATAGCAAATGAAGAAGCCGAGGACGCAGAGGGAGGCTTTGTCAGGGAAGAAACCAGATGCCTCACACTTGAGGGTCTTGGCTGTTCTACATGGGCAAAGGTCCAAGCAGGAGATGGAAGTGACAAGCTGGATACGCGTGCTCGTTGGTGTGTAATGGTCGATACGACAGCGCACACAAGGTGTACAGAGTGTGGGACCAAGCTGATGAAAAGCTCATGAGGAGCCAAGATATGGAGTTTGATGAAAGGACGCTTGACAAGGGAGAGTCGCTGAACCCTGTCCATGCTCCCACATCAGGAGAGTGGGTTGTGTTACTTGAGTCAGGTGATCAGGCACATGAGATTTGGTAGATGATACGAGTGAGGAATGGTGTACTAGGGAGAGTGGCTGTATAGGCTGCCACACCGACGTACTCTGACACCTGGTTTGCAAGTTGCAAAAGTCGCTGTACATTCTCAAGCAAGCGTAGCGTGCTTGGAACCAAAAGTTGGATGCGGCGTTGTTATGCATGGGGTTAAAATGTAGTGAGTGTGACTATAGCATCTATCGCTGGCAGCATGAGCATGAGGTCCTTATCATCATCGTGTATGTGGATGACACGCTCCTCCTTTCCAACAGCATGTCTACACTACATGAGTTTAAGGAAGCCATGTAGGAGCGGTTCCAAATTTCTGATCTCGGGGAGGCATTATACTTCCTCGGCATCTAGATCACTCGTGACCGTAAATCACCCTCTCTCTCGCTGCAACAGAGCCACTATATCAAGGATGTCTTGTAGTGGTTTGGCATGGTAGAGGCTTAACCCATCGGCACGTCGCTACAGACGCGACAGTACCTCGTGAGCTTCAGTGGGAATGCAGATGCACCTATGAAAGAGAAATACCAGAACGCCGTCCGCAATCTCATGTACCTGATGGTGGCAACCACGCCGGACCTTGCACAGATTAAGAGCAAAGTGAGCGAGCACATGGCTAATCTTGGACATGAGCACCATAAGGCAGTGAAGCAGATCAGCATCAGCATCACCTACAACTGCAACGACAACAGCATCATCAAGTACACACACGCAGATCTGGTTTCAAACCATAAGGACCGCAAGTCCATCTGTGGACCTGAGTTCCTCATGAATGGTGGGGCCATCAGCTGGTGTAGCAAACATCAAGTGGTCGTGGCCATCTCAAGTACGGACGCTGAGTACGTCTCTGTCAGCTTTGGTGCCAAGGAAGCAGTTTGCTTGAGCGTCTCATGGCAGAGATGAGTGGGAGTACAAGAGTTCCAGTTCCAGTGCGCGTTAACAGCCAGAGCGCAATCGCACACGCCAAGGATCCTGAGCACCATACACGCACCAAGCACATTGACATTGTATATCACTCTATTAGGTATATGGTACAGGAGGGTGCCATCAAGCTGGAGTTTACTCCTATAAGCAAGGAGGTTGCTGATTTCTGTACCAAGCCATTGACCATTGAGAAGCAGTAGTTTTGTATGAATGCATGTGGACTTAGCCCACTCTGACCGCGGCAAAGTGGGAGATTGTTGGGAAAGTAGCCATCCGGCTCAGTTTCGGGTCCACAAGAGCAACTTGTGGGAAACTACCAAATGCATGCTCCGATCATCAATCTGAACTCGCCATTGCAAAACTCAGGTCAGAACATGTCTATGGTCAAAGTTTCAAGCCAATCCAACACTTGGATTGGGAGATATGCATTTTCGAAGTTTCTGGGGTCATCGACTGTCGATGTTCAGGTGACCATGGGCGATGACTCCATGCCTTAAGCCTAAGAAAACAAAAAGGCAAGAGGTCCAGGGTCCAGACTTCATGGGAGAAATATCCAAAAAGGTCTTAGATTCTTGGGTTGCCTTGTTAGAGTGTGAAGACTAGGGAAAAGGTACCTCTCCGTACAAATTAGGCAAGGTGAGATCCTTGTATGCTAGCCATGGACACATGGCCATTCTCCATGGGATAGTGGGTTATGTGACCACTAGGAGTGTGTCACAAGAGCATTTTATAGCTCTCTAGGTCGTGTGTGAGTAGTCAGCCCGATTGCTAGGCTGATTTCCACATTTGTATGAGATTATGGACTCTAATGTGTGAGCATTAGCCTCCATGGTTAAGTGGTGTGGCTTGTGAAAGGGCTGACTTGCCCAAGCTCTAGCTTTATATGTACTCAATCATTTTGAGTGATTCAACAACCATTTTTCAGCACAAGTGATGCTTCTCTGATCACAGATGTTTGCTGCTCCAAAGTTCCCTCTCTCCTCCAGTTCCAAAACTTTTAACTAGTCAGTATGGACCCAAAACCCTTCGTCAACTTGCTTGAGGCAACCGTGTAGAAAACGGGTTCCAAAACAATGGTTCCCACCAACCGCTCTTGGTATAGCAACCAAGAGATGATATCATCCTCAGAGCCAAGGTTCCACACTGAGCTGTGGCACAGGCGGTTTGGCCATGTCACCGCCAACACACTGCAAGCTATGCAACAGCACAAAGTGGTTCATGGGATAGAGGGATGCAAGGCCAAGGACAAAGGAAAGTGTAAAATGCTGTGTGAGCCATGCCTCCAAGGTAAGGCAAAGGGAAAGTCCTTTGAGCGTAATGGGCAACGTGCGGTAGAAATCTTGGACCTGATTCATTCTGATGTGTGTGGACCATTCCGCACCCCTTCGAACAGCGTAGCAAGTATTTCTTGATCTTCATCGATGACCACAGTCGCACAATGTGGATCTATGTCCTCAAGACAAAGGGAGAGGTCAAGAAGTGCTGCAAGAGTTTGTCGCGATGGTAGAGCGGTTGATAAGCAAGACAGTCAAGGAACTACGTATGGACAACAGTGGTGAGTACGAGGGCTGCAAAAGCTGGTTGAGCCAACATGGCATCAAGCACAAGACCCCAAAGTAATGGCGTTGCTGAGCCGATAAACCAGACTATCCTCCGCATGACACGAAGCATGTCCTTCAATGCCAAACTCCGACCTCGCTTCTAGGCTGAATCTAAAGGAACTGCTTGCTATCTTGTGAATCTCATTCCGGCAGCTACACTTGGAAGGCGTGGTAGGAAGCTGGAAGAGAAGAAGCTGAGGATGTTGAGGTTGGCTTGGTCAGGGAAGAAGCCAGATGCCTCACACTTGAGGGTCTTTGGCTGTTCTAAATGGGCAAAGGTCCAAGCAGGAGAAGAAAGCGACAAGCTGGATACACATGCTCGTAAGTGTGTAATGGTTGGATACCATACCGCACACAAGGCGTACAAGCTGTGGGACCAAGCGGCTAAAAAGCTCATCAGGGGTCGAGATATCGAGTTTGATGAAAGGACGTTCGACAAGATAGAGTTGCTGAACCCTGTCCATGCTCCCAAATCAGGAGAGTGGGTTGTGTTGCTTGAGTCAGGTGATCAAGCACATGAGAACTGGCAGATGGTGCCAGTGAAGCATGGTGCACTAGGGAGAGTGGCTCTGTAGGCTGCCACAGCGACAGACTTTGACACTAGGTATGAGTCCGCAGCCTATGAGTTAAACTCTTAGGCCGGTGACTCTTCCCCAAACAACGGATCACTAACAGCGCAGGAGCAATAGAAACAACTAAGCCTTGAAGCACCACCAGCAACACTCAGGCCTAGTACATGCTAGAAGAAATCTTCGTCCAAGTACGATGCTGAGAGTGCAGAATGGACCGGACCAAGCTGATCATGCTTGGCTAAGGGAGAGCCTGTGGCCGTTACGAAGGCTATGAACATGCCAGATGTGGCCAAGTGGAAGGAGGCACTGGATAGTGAACTCGCATCCATTGAAGACAACGGAACATGAGTTTTGATGGACAAGCCCCCAAACGCACACGTGGTGGGGTCAAAGAGGGTACTCTGGAGAAAGTCCAAGCAGGATGGTACTATCGACAAGTACAAGGCAAGAGTGGTAGGAAAAGGCTTTTTCCAGCGTGCAGGCTCAAAGTATTCAAAGACCTTCGCGCCTGTCGTCACCTTTGCCTCCGCAAATCCATAATGGGTATCGCTATTGCAAAAGATGTATAGGTCCACCAGATGGATATCAAGACAGCTTTCCTCTACTAGAAGGTAGACAAAGAAGTGCCAATGGAAATGTCCAAGGGAGTGAAAGCTCCACATGGCAAGGTTTGCAAATTGGTCCAAGCACTCTTTGGGCTGAAACAGGTCCTAAGGATGTGGTACAAGGAGATTGGCGCTTCATGGCCGGGCTCACCTTCACGTACTCCGAGAATGAACCTAGTGTCCATGTGCGGGAAGATCAACAAGGCTTGATGTTGGCTGCACTATACGTGGATGACCTGATCATCTGCCCGTAATCAATCGAGCTGTTGAACAAGCTGAAAACAGATCTCAGCGATAGGTTTAAGATGAAGGACATGGGTCCGCTCAAGTTCTACCTCGGGATAGCCGTCCACCGCTATCGAGCAGTTGGCACCATTGATCTCAACCAGACCAAGTACATCATGGAGGTCCTCAAGCGCTACAAAATGGAGGTCTGCAAGCCCATCAGCACACCCATGACAACAGACATCAAGATCTCCTCCTCCATGAGCCCCAGCACGAAAGCTAAACGGCATGAGATGGAGAACATTCCATACTAGTCTACTGTTGGCAGCCTCATGTCTGCCATGGTAGGAACACGCCCTGATATTTGCTATGCTGTGGGATACGTGAGCAGGTTGGTGGCCAATCTAGGGCCACAGCACTGGCAAACAGTCAAGCGCATCATGCGCTATCTATAGAAAATCCAACACATGGGACTCCTATTTCGAGGCCAAGAAGGATCAGACCCGCTTCGGCTGGTGTGCTATACACACACGGACTTGGGAGGAAGAATCAATGACAGAAAGTCCACCTCGGGCTTTGTGTGCCTCTTGAACGGTGGTGCACTCTCTCGGGCAAGGATAAAGTAAGACTGTGTCTCCCTCTCTACCGCTAAGGCACAGTAATCGCTCTGTCAGAAGCATGCAAGGAGACACATTGGCTACGCAGTTTGCTTGCTGAGATGAAAGTACCACAAACGGACGCAACAGAATTCCGCATCGTCAACAAGAGCGCCATGAAAATGGCACATGATGATGTCATCTCCCGGCAGACTATGCACATCAACATCAGGTACCACTAGTCACACGACATGGTTGCAAAGGAGATCGTGGATGTCGAATACATGAAGACCAAGAAGATGTTGGCTGATTACACGACAAAGGCACTAGACAGCAAATTGCACTCTACAAGTACGCGAGGTATCACTATGGTCAGTGCAGCGGACGAAGACGAAGGCCAAGACAGCTAAAGAAAGAAACAATCTCAGAGCTAATCCACAAAGGTGCAATGGAGAGTTTGTTGACGTGATATGCTCCTTGTTCATGGGTGATGTTTGGACAGTCACAACATGGACTAGGGATGCACTACTCCCTTGGAGTAAGTCTCCTAAGTCTGGTCCTAATAGACAAGACATGCACTGGTCCTTTGAGGCAAGTCCCCTTAGTCTAATCTGGATAGTATGGCCAGGAAATACTACCTTGGAGAACTCCTTATGGCTTAGACGTTCCAGAGTTACTCTCTTGAGCGAGAGGTCACCGGGTCAAATGCACTGGTCCTTAGATGTTCTAGCCTCGTCACTAATCTTCTTTGTGACCAAAAGGGGGACAAGAAGGTTCTAAGAGACATCTTAGAATATTCCAAGGTCCTTCCTCGTGGTTGGCGCCACTTGGTGGTCACAGGAAGCGCCATGTAGGTAGGGGGGGACGATATCCAAATTTGCCCCAAAGTGGCTCATCGAAGGAGCCACTACGCGCCTAGGCTAGGAGCTAGCTCTACGATTATAAGAACCTGTCATTTGGCTGTCATTGAGTAGAGTTCTTACCTTTGAGACTCCTCACAGAGTTGCCACCAGAGGCAGACACTAGAGAACATAAGTTGGTCTAAGTCCCAGGAGTTCGCTCCTCGCGTGAAAGTGACCACGTGCTAAGGACACAGTGCAAGGAAGTAATTCCAATGAACTGGTCAGTGTAGAACCTTGGCTCTGAGGGTGATATCATCTCTTTGTTGCAATACCAAGAGCATTTGGCGGGAAGCATTGTGTCAGAACCCGTTTTCTAGACCGTCGTCCAGGCAGGCTGGCAAGAAGAAGGGCAAGTACCACTTTTGCCAGAAAGAGGGGTACTACAAGAAAGAGTGCTTCAAGTTCAAGTGGGACTAGAAGGAGCAGCAAGAGTAGCAAGAAAAGGAAGAGTGTCCACAGCAAAAGCAGCAGCAGTTATAGCAACGTCAGTATCAGCAGCAACAGCAGCAGAACCAGACCGACATACGCCATTTTGGAATCATGAATATGGCCAAGGAGGTGCGCGACCGCCTTTTCATGGCAAAGTCAGACATGTCCCAGAAAGAGAAGGCGGATCTGGCGTGGTAGGACTCAGGGTGTACCAAGAGTCTGACGCTCTACAAGGATTGGTTTACACAGTTGCTCTCCATTCTCCCCGGTCCAATTGCTTTGGGTGATGATCGGGTCGTGTATGCTAAGGGGATTTGGATCGTGGACATGTGGTTGGAGACACCGCGTGGCATTGAAATGTGAGTGTTCCATGACGTGGTACGCGTATCCAATACAACGTTCAATCTTCTCTTAGTGCCTTCTCTCACCAACATAGGACTGCGAGTCGTCTTTGACAACAACTATGGCTACATCCTTGACAAGGAAACAAGAGAGGAGTTGGCCAAGTCGATGATAGAAAGCAACATCTACCGCTTGTTGGGGGCGACCAAGATCCCCTGCGAGCAGAGTCTTACAGTAGTGGTACAGGCAACAGATGGCGAAATCTGGCATGCGCAATATGGCCACATTGGCATGCGCACCTTGTACCAACTTCAAACGAAGTAGATGGTGCTTTACTTACCCACCATGTCTAACTTTGAGCAGTTGTTATGCTTTGGCTGTTTGGAGGGGAAGCAGCATTGTGAGGCATTCTTGGGAGTAGGGGAGCGCGTGAACGAGGTGCTGAAGCTGGTCTACACAGACATGTGTGGCCCGATACAGATCCACAGCTTTGGAGGCTCTGGGTTTTTTTTCACCTTCATTGATGATTTCAGCTGTTACACTACTGTTTATTTCCTTTCCTCCAGGAACCGGTGCTTTGACAGGTTCAAGGAGTTCAACGCCATGGTGGAGAACCAGACTGGCAAGAAAATCAAGGCGTTACGTAACGACCGCGGTGGAGAGTACCTAAGCAAGGAATTGGACTACCTCGCATCAAGACGCAACACACTGCGCCATACTCGCCGTAGTAGAACGGTGTACCAGAATGCGCCAACCGCACCATCGTTGAGTCGATGCGCTCTATGCTGCACGCGGATCGACTGATCTACGACTTTTGGACCGAAGCAATGAGCGCTCCAGTGTACATCAAGAACCGTAGTCCAACCAAGGCCCTGGAGCAGATGATCATGCACAAGATGTGGTTTGGCAAGACGCCAAATGTAGGTCATCTTTACGCGTTTGGCAGCTTGGCGCACATGCACGTGTCCCATATGCGCAGATATGGGATGCAAAGAGCACAAAGATGATGATGATAAGTTATAACGTAGCAAGCAAGGCGTATCGTCTCTACGAGAGGGATACTGGCTACGTCATCATGTCTAGGGATGTCATTTTCAACGAAAGCAATGTCATCGGCACCAACCTCGTCTGCATAGAGGGAGCATAATTAGCAGCTGACAAAGTAGTGGGAGGAGACATTCTCCCTGATCCCCCCTCTCCTGAACCTTCTTCTACTATGATAGTGCAAAAACCAAATTATTCTCCCATGTCTGATGCAGCACATATAGCGGCCTCATCGGCAGAAGCAGAGGAAGAAGATCCCCCACCATAAGCGAGAACAGTTGTACAGGCAACACCGTGCTTGGTCTTGGAACTCGAGGAGAGAAGGAGCCTTGATGCAGCGAACATGTGGGACTAGAAGGGCATCACTTGTGGAGAAGAATGATTATTGAATCACTGAAAATGATGGAGTACATACAGAGGTAGAGCTTGGGCAAGTCAGCCCTCTCACAAGCCAAACTACTTAGCTATGGAGGCTAAGGCTCACACACTAGAGTCCATAATCTCATACAAGAGAGGAAACAAGCCTAGCAATCAGGCTCACCACTCACACACGACCTAGAGAGCTAGAAACTTCTCTCATGGCTCACTCCTAGTAGTCACATAATCTACAATCCCATGGAGAATCGCCATATGTCCATGGCTAGCACACCTGGATCTCACCTTACCTAAAAAGCAAGGAGAGGTACCTTTTTCCTAGTCAGCACACTCTGACGAGGCTACATAAGAATGTAAGACCTTTTGGATATTTCTCCCATCAGGTCTTGACCCTGCACCTCTTGCCTTTTTCTTCTCTTAGGATAAGGCATGGAGCGATCGCCCATGGTCACCCAGATTTGGCGGTCGATGACTTCAAAAACTTGGAAATTTCATATCTCCCAATCCGACCGTTGCATCGGCTTCAAAATTCGAGCGTGGACATTTTGCCACCTTATTTTTTCAATGGTGAAGTGATATTGACCATCGCAGCACGCATCTGGTAGTTTCCTAGAACTTGCTCCTATGGATTTGAAACTGAACCGGCGGGCTCCTTTGCCAACAATCTCCCACTTTGCCACAGTCAGAGTGGGTTGAGTCCACATGCCTTCATGCAGAATTGTTGCTTCTGACGGGTCACTGGCTTTGTGTAGAAATCAGTGACTTGCTTTCAGATCAGAGTAAACTCTAGCTTGACAGCACCCTCCTGCACCATGTGAGTGATAAAGTGATATGCAATGTCAATGTGCTTGGTGCGTGCATGGTGCTAAGGATTCTTTACGAGTGCGATTGTACTCCGGTTGTCGGCGCACAAAAGAACTGGAATGGCTGCACTGCCACTCATGTCTGCCATGAGACGCTAAAGCCAAAATTCTTCCTTAGCTCTACAGCTGAGGGAGACGTACTCAACTTCCGTGCTTAAGGTGGCTACGACCACCTGTCGCTTGCTGCACCATCTGATCGTCCCACCATTAATGAGGAACACATGTCGAGAGGACTTGCGGTCCTCATGGTTTGAAACCCTATCTACATCTGTGTAGCCGATGATACTGTTGTCATTGCCGTTGTACCTTCTGGTGCTCAGGTCCACAATTGGCCATGAGTTGGCTCACAGCGATCACAGCCTGTGCGAGGTCCAGCCTGGTTCCCACCTTCAGGTACGTGTGACTCCCGACGGTGCTCTGGTGTATCTGCCGCTCAGCTACATCTGCTTCTCCACTGAAGCTCAAGAGGTATTGCGACGTCTCTAGCGGCGTACGGATGGGTTTTTCCTCTGCCATGCAACCGCTGCAAGACATCCTTGATGTAGCAGCTCTGCTGTAGTGTGTAAGAGCGTGCTTTGCGCTCATGTATGATCTGGATACCGAGGAAATATGATGCCTCCCCGAGATTAGACATCTAATAGCGCTTCTGCATGGCCTCCTTGAACTCCTGCAGTGCAAACATGCCGTTGGAAGGAGGAGCATGTCATCCACGTAGACGATGTTGATGAGCATCTCATGGCCATGCTAACAGTGATAGATGTTCAAATCCCATGCAGTGCAACGCCGCATCCAACTTCTGGTTCCAAGTACGCGATGCTTGCTTCAGGCCGTACAACGACTTCTCTAGCTTCTAAACCAAGTGCTCTTGGCCATCCATGACGAACCCCTCTGGCTACTCCATGTAAATCTCCTCCTCCACGTCATCGTTTAGGAACGCCATCTTGACGTCCATGTGGTGGACCTCAAAGTCCTCTGCTGCTGCATTGGAAAGGAGCGTACGTACAGAGGCAAACTTGGCAACAAGGGCAAAGGTTTATGTGTAATCGATGCCCTCCTACTGCGAATAGTCCTTGGCGACCAGCCACTCCTTGTATTTTTCTATCTTACCATATGCTCCACGCTTCTTCTTGAATACCCACTTGCACTTGATCACCTTAGGTCCTGGTGGACGCTCAGTAAGGTCCCATGTTGCATTGTCGAGCTACGACTATATCTCTTGCTTCTTCGCCTGTGCCCAATCTGCTTCATCAAGTGCAGCCATGGCCTCCTTGTATGATGTTGGCTCATCTGAATCTGCTGCCACTGTGACGTTCATCTCTTCTGGTTTTTGTAACATCCAGCAATACCTGCGCTCATCAGGCTTGTAGCATACTCTGAGAGGGTACCTGTGACCTGGTACTGGAGCGTTAAGAGGCAGCGGGTGCAGTGGTGCTAGTGGAACTACTGTTGCTAGTGGTGCTACATCCCTTCCTCTTCTCCTACGAATGAGGTCGCTGTATCTGTAACATCAGACATGGGAGAGAAGAGTGGTTCTTCCACTGTCATCGTGGACAAAGGATAAGGAGAGACTAGGTCAAGAAGCATATCTGCTCCTACTGATTCATCAGCTACAGGTTCTGTTGCCTCTTTACAGATGATGTTGGTGTTGATGACGTCATTTGTTGAAAACGATATCCCTAGACATGATGATGTGGCCACTATCCCTCTCATAGAGACGATACGCCTTGCTTGCCATGTCATAGCCGATCATCAGCATCTGTGTGCTCTTTGCGTCCCATTTATGTCCCTTCTCCTTTGGCACGTGCATGTGTACCAAATTGCCAAATGCACGAAGATGACCCACGCTCGGCTTCTTGCATCACGACTCCTCGTACGGCGTCATGTACTCTAGGGCCTTGGTTGGATTGCGGTTCTTGATGTACACCGCAGTGCTCACTACTTCCGCCATAAAGTCGTAGGTCAACCAAGCCTTGTACAGCATGGAGCGGGCCGACTGTTTAGTCTGCACGATGGTACCGTTGGCATGTTCTACTATGCCGTTCTAGTGTGTCGAGTATGGTGCGGTGCGCTGTGCCTTGATGCCTTTTGCTGCGAAATAGTCCTGGCTGGGGTCTCTATGCAACGCCTTGATCTCCTCGCTAGGCAGGTTCTCCACCATGGCCTTGAACTCCTTGAACGTGTCAAAGCACTGGTCTTTGGAGGAAAGGAAGTACACTATAGTGTTACGGTTGAAATCATCGATAAAGGTGAGAAAATACCTTGAGTCTCCAAAGCTCTGGGTATCCATCGGGCGACACAAATCTGTGTGGACTAGCTCCAGCACCTCATTCACGTGCTCCCATATTCTCGAAATCCTCGCGATGCTACTTCCCCTCCAAACAACCGACGCATAAGTGCTTCTCAAAGTTACAGATGGTGGGTAAGTCACGCACCATCTGCTTCATTTGAAGTTACTACAAGGCGCGCATGTCGATGTGGCCATAGCGTGCATATCTTGGTCGCCCCCAACAGGCGGTACATGTCGCCTTCCTTCATTGACCTGGCCAACTCCTCTTCTGTTTCCTTGTCAAGGATGTAGCCATAGTCGTCGTCAAAGACGACTCGCAATCCTGTGTTGGTAAGAGAGAAAACTGAGAGAACATTGAATGGAGCATTAGGTACGTATAGCATGCCATGGAACACTCCTACTTCAATGCCACGCGAGGTCTCCAACCACATCTCCATAATCCCAGTTCCCTCAGCATACACCATCCGATCCTCAACCAAAGCAATGAGACGGGGGGGAATGGAAAGCAGCTGCGTAAACTACTCGTTGTAGTGCGTCAGGCTCTTGGTACTCAAGGAGTCCTTGTACCACGCCAAACTTGCCTTCTCCTTCTGCAACATGTCAAACTTCGCCATGAAAAGGCGGTCACGTACCTTCTTGGCCATGTTCATGTTTCCAAAATGGCACACCCGGTCTGGTTGTGCTGCTACTGCTCCTGCTGCTAACGTTGCTGTGACTGCCACTGTTATTGCTGTGGAGATTGCTGCTTTTGCTACTGTTGCTGCTGCTTTTTCTTGTCCCTCTTGAACTTGAAGCACTCTTTCTTGTAATGTCCCTCATTCTGGCAATAGTGGTCCTTGCCCTTCTTCTTGCCTCTCTGTTGCTTGGATTGTTGCTGTTACTCATTGCCTGAACCCATGGCCATGAACGCTGTTTCACTCCTGGTGCTACCGCCATTGCGCTTTGCAGCATTGTGATGCAGTTCTACCTATACCATGTGCGTGCAGATGAAGTCCAGGTCGAGAGTCGGCTGGCACTCCAATGTCTCTCGCACTATGTCATAGCTGGTTGAGAGTCCCCTCAGCAAGAGAAGGACAAAGCGCGTGTCTTCCATAGGATTTCCGGCCGTTTTCAGCTGCTTTGCCAGCTCCTTTGTCATATCCAAGTACGCCTCTATCCCTTCACCATCCTGCATTTTCAATGCCATCATCTTCTCCTCCAAAAGCATGAGGAATGCACGGTCCTTGCACTCACATTTCTTGCACAATGTGTCCCACCCCTCTTTTGCAATAGCCTTGTCACTCACATACTGAAGATGTAGGTTGGAGATGGTGTTGACAAGTAGCCTGTAGGCCTGCCTTTCCTTCTTCTTCCACTCCTCATATGCCGCTACTGTACTTGTAGATGAACTTGCATGTGCTGCACCCTTTTGCGGCATCTTCCCTGCCACTACCTCCGTTGCGGTGATGCCTTTTGCTTGTAGAGGCTGAGCATGCTCGTCGCCGACCACCACCTCCCACAAGCCCCTCTCCTCCAAAAGGAGGCGGGAACGGATCTTCCTAAACGCGAAGTTCTCTACCAGAAAACTGACTATAAAAGCAAGCAGACTCGGAAATTGGAAAAACAAAGCCCAGCTATGGAAACTTGAGCTGAAAACCTTTCACATGGACCCATAAATCATGGTCATCAACAGGAGATTTTTAGATGTATGCCCTTTTCAAAACAGGGTATGCTGCTACTCCAATACCAGCTCAGACCAGCCAGCTTGTAAACGGCGTTTCTCCAAAACGTACTGGTGGAATGCAAATATTTTTACTCAATAAAAAGCTTAAGAAAAATACTTCAATTCGTATGTGCTACTTTTTAATTTTGACAAAGAAACAAGAGTGTTATGGTCATGACAAGGCGAATCTGTTACTCCGAGAGAAGAGTTTAGCCCTGGCCGACCTCGTTTTGAAAACAATTCTCAATCCAATCGTTGGATCTCTGCCATATGGGACTCATTCAAAAGGTTGTCTCTTAAACTTGAAGATTTGGTGAAGATTTTACCCCAACCTGTCACTCTCAACGTGACGGCCTCTGCTTGCTGAAAGTGGCAGAACTTGGCTCCGATACCAAGTGTTGGAAGTGGAGGAGAGAGGAAGCTTTGGAGCAGCAACCATGTGGGACAAGAAGGGCATCACTTGTGCTGGAGAATGCTTATTGAATCACTCAAAATAATGGAGTACATATAGAACTAGAGCTTGGGCATGTATGCCCTCTCACAAGCCACACCAGGTAGCCATGGAGGCTAAACCTCAAACACAAGAGTCCATAATCTCACACAAGAGATGAAATCATCCTAACAATCAGGCTGACCACTCACATATGACCTAGAGAGCTAGAAAATGCTCTTATGGCACACTCCTTGTGGTCATATAACACACAATCTCATGGACAATCTCCGTGTGTCGATAACTAGCACACAAGGATCTCACCTCACCTAAAAAGTAAGGAAAGGTACCTTTTTCCTAGTCAGTACACTCTGACAACGCAATGTAATAATCTAGGACCTTTTTGGTTGTTTCTCCCATCAGGTCTTGACCCTGGACCTCTTGTCTTTTTCGTTTCTCAGGCTAAAACATGGAGCTATCGCCCATGGTCACCCGGCGGTCAATGACCCCGGAAACTTCAAAAATTCAAATCTCCCAATGTGACTGTTGGATCGGCTTCAAAGTTGGACCGTAGGCGTTTTGCTAGCAGATCTTTCCAGTGGAGAAGTTAGATCGATGATTAGAGTAGGTATTTGGTGTTTTCCCGCAACTTGCTCCTATGGACTTGAAGCTGAGCCAGATGGTTCCTTCCCCAATACCAGTTGTCTGCTAACACTCCAACACCATGTCAAAGGTTCCCTCTCAGGATGCGCTCCAAGCCTGGTGAGCGTGAGCGTTTCTAGATGCTCCAAAAACCAGACCAGATGAACGTCACAATTGTAGCAAACTCTAATGAGCGGATATTGTACAAGGAGGCCATGGCTGTACTAGATGCAGTAGATCGGACGCAAGCTATGTAGGAGGATATACAGTCGCAGCACGAGAACGGTACGTGGGAGCTGATTTAGCGTCCACGTGGTCGCAAGGTTATCAAGTGCAAGAAGGTATTCAAGAAGAAGAGGGGCACTAATGGCATTCTTGAAAAGTACAAAGCGAGGTTTGTCACCAAGGAGTACTCGTAGGAGGAAGGCATCGACTACAATGAAACCTTTGCTCATGTTGAAAAGTTTGCCTCTATGCGTACGCTCTTTTCTTATGCAGAAGCCGAGGACTTCGAGATTCACCACCAGGATGTCTATATAGTATTCTTGGAGGAGGAAATCTACATCAAAATGCCGGAGGAATTCGTCATGGATGGCCATGAGCAACTAGTTTGCAAGTTGTAGTGGACGCTGTACGGCCTCAAGCAAGCGTGGCGTACTTGGAACCAGAACTAGATACGGCGCTATAGTGCATGGAGTTTGAGCGTAGTGACTGTGACTATAGCGTCTATCATTGGGAGCATGATCATGAGGTGCTCATCATCATCGTCCATGTAGATGACATGGTCCTCCTTTCCAATAGCATGTTTGCATTACAAGAATTCTAGGAGGCCATGCACGAGCGCTTCTAGATGTCTGATCTTGAAGTAGCATCATACTTTCTTGGTATCTAGATCTCGCGTGACAGTAAATCACGCTTTCTCTTACTACTACAGAGTCGCTACATCAAGGATGTCTGGTAGCGGTTCGGCATGGCAGAGGCAAAACCCATCCGCACACCACCGGAGACGCGGCAGTACCTCGTGAGCTTCTATGCAAAAGCGGGTGCAGCTGAGTGGAAGAAGTACTAGAGCATCGTCGGCATTCTCATGTACCTGACGGTGGCAACCAGGCCAGTTTTGACCTGATATGCTCCTTGTCCATTGCTGATATTTGGACAGGCACACGACAGACTAGACATACACAGTTCCCTTGGAGTAACTCCCCTAAGTCTGGTCCAGATAGACAAGGCATGCACTGCTCCTTTAGAGCAATTCCCCTTAGTCTAATCTGGATAGAAGTGTCAGCAAATACTACCTAGGACAACTCCTTGTGGCTTAGACGGTCCAGAATTCGTGTCTTGAGTAATAGGTTTTTAGGTCAAATCCCAACCCGGTGGCTAATTTTCTTTGTGACCAAAAGGGGAACATGGAGGTTTTAAAAGACATCTTAGAACATTCCAAGGTACTTTGTGGTGGTTGGCGCTACATGGCGAGTGTTAACGATGTTTCGTTCATCCACCAGAAAGGAGGGGAAGCAAGGAAGGCCTGGGGTTAGGATCCAAGAAAGCGGTCAATGGATGATCCGACGACCATCGACCGAGGAAAAGAAAAAACGAAAGGAGCAGTTTGACTCTGGGAGTGACGAGGCGCAAAGGAAGATATTGTGGCGGACACTGGAACCCAACCAGACCTACAAAGAGGAAAGGATAGCGGCCCGAGGCTGGCTTGATGGTAGTGGGGCCGCGTCCGAACCTCGAAGAGAGGAGCAGAACCCGAGACGCCCTATTCAAGGGTGTTTTGATGTGCGAGCCGCGAAAGGGGCCAGCTAGCGTGGGGAAGGTCTGGAAAGCACCACGCGAAGGGAGGATAAGAGAAAAAGAGCAGGAGATTCGGATGTTGTCTCTCAAACAAACGACCAACTGACTGCCAACGCTGAAGACCGCTGATGCGCTTAGACCCGATGCCAGTGGCGCTCAATTGAGTGCCCCTATAACAGACTCCTGACTCGATCCCCGTATGGGAGACGAGTCTAGCGGCCACCAAAACGAATGAGAGATTGCTGCCCCTTTGTCAATGCAGACCGTCGAGCGGGACCCGTATCCCGTCTCGCGACAAGCTAGAGTAGAGAAGTTATAGTAGGCAGAATGTATGTGTGTATGCGTGAGTGTGCAACCATCCCCAGATGGGAAGGCCGCTTCCTGAGGAGCATACAACGGGACCATCATGGGTTGGTCCTGAATTTTCGCGAGAGGTCCAGCCGCCCAACTCAAGCAAAGATGCCCGGGACTCGCCAGTGACCTTCTACGCCATCTGCAGTTGCTGTAATGTATCTCATCGGCTGGGTGCGCAGACAGTCTTGGGAGTGATGCAATGGTTGCATCATCCGTTGGTGGGGCCCTGGAGCAGTTCTAACAACCGTGGCTCCGGAGACTTCCCCGTGACGACGAACCCTGTCCCGGGGAGAGTTGGTAGGAGGTGGCCCGCGACGTCAGATGACGCGCCGCAAAAGCAGCTGAAGAACGCGCCGAGGCCTTTCGGGCCTACCAGCGGTATCGATAACAGCTCTTCTGTCTGCGGGAGCACAACCGGACGCACGCTAGTTCTCATGCAGATCGACGCGTGGACGGACAGCTGGAGTTGCGTCGCGCCGACTCGCGGACAAGGGAGCAAGGCGGCGTGAGCCGCATTGTGTTCTTGCAGGAACCAGCTCCGACCGACGATCCGTCGACCCAGGAGGCCTATGGTTTGCGCATTCTTCTGGGTGACATGTAGAGGAGGAATTGCATGTATAGTGAAAGGATGTTGCATGTGTGTGTGTTCATGGACTCTTGATGGAATAAAAGTAACCAAGTTTGATTATTCACATTGCTTTGTTTTTGTCAGTAGGATAACTTGATGGACATCATCTCATTCGGTGAATGATTGCCCATCGGTGGTGAAATGGTGAGATGATTATGATCAGATCAACCATGGTGATGTTCAACTTATCCTATGTATAACACCCGGAGGGAATATATTGGCAGAATTGGAGCTATACGGCGGATAATTGCTCGCCGACAGTGGAATGCGGGTGAACAGCACTAGTATAGTCGCAGAGTTGAACTGATCGTTGGTGACTTGTTAGGATCAGGGACATGTGTGCCCTATTTCCCATATCATACGGTGAATGATTTGTGGAGTAAGACTGAGAATACGCGGGAAAGAAGTCAGAAAAAAGAATAACGTAGAAGGTGAAATGGATAGCGCAGTGTGAATCATGACTCAGAGCTAAACCTTGCTTGCTTTCGGACCTAATTTCAGCCAATGGCGGAAAAGGGTATAACAGTGTGAATGGTGCGGTGAGCATGGACCCACTTGTTTTCTGTGACAAGTGTGGCACGTGCTTTCAAATCAGTCTACGCTTCGAAGCGCGATCATTCAGGGAGGGAGTCGTCGCGTCTCCAACCCGGTGTAAGGAGGCGCAGACAAACCAACCTCGACAATCCTCCGCACCGCAGGGGTGATCCCTGCAATCACGCAAGGCGCAAGAACAAGAGGACGGAGCCGGTGAATCATTTGACCGTACCATCGACAACACAAGGACGAATCTTGCCCCACCTTGCATCCCCAAGAAGACAGGATGAGGCGGACACCCACCGCCCATTGCTACGAGGGAAGGAATTATTTTGCACCAATGGAAATCTTAGGGAAAACACTTCAATTCGTATGTGCTACCTTTTAAACGTGACAAAGAAACAAGAGAGTTATGGTCATCACAAGGCGACGGTCTTCCTCAGGGAGAAGTGTGTAGTTTAGGCCGACCTTGTTTTGAGCTTAGCTCTCAATCCGACCGTTGGATCTTTGCGATTTTGGCCTAGTTGGAAAGCTTGTCTTTTCAACTTGAAGATATTTTAGTTGATCTTGAAATATAGTGAAGGTTTAATCCCAACCCGTCACTCTCAAGTGACGGCTTGTGCTGGTTTAAAGTGCCAAAACTTGGCTCTGATACCAAGTGCTGGAACTAGAGGACAGAGGGAGCCTTGAAGGAGCAAGCATGAGGGACTTAAACGGCATCCCTTGTGCTAAATAATGGTTGTTGAATCACTCAAAATGATGGAGTACAATCAGAGCTAGAATTTGGGCAAGTCAGTAATCTCACAAGCCACACCACTTAGCCATGGAGGCTAGGGCACATAGTGTGTGTACACTAGAGTCCATAATCTCACACAAGAGAGGAAATCAGCCTAGCAATCAGGCTGACCACTCACACACAACCTGAATAGCTAGAAAATGCTCTCATGGCACACTCGTAGTAGTCACATAACCCATAATCCCATAGAGAATCGCTATGTGTTTATGGCTAGTACACAAGGATCTCACTTCACCTAAAAAGTAAGGGGAGGTGCATTTTTTCCTAGTCAGTACACTTTGACAAGGCAATCCAAGAATGTAGGACCTTTTTTGATATTTCTCCCATCAGGTCTTGACCCTGGACCTCTTGCCTTTTTCTTTTCTCAGGCTAAGGCATGGAGCCATCGGCCATGGTCACCCAGATATCGGCGGTCGATGAGCCCAAAAACTTCAAAAATTCACCTCTCTATTCGGCCTCGAATTTGGACTGTAGACATTTTGCTATCTGATCGTTTCAATAATGAAGTCGGATAGACGATCTGAGCAGGCATCTAGTAGTTTCCTGGAACTTGCTCCTATGGACCTGAAACTGAGCCGGATGACTCCTCTCCCAATATTCTCCCATGTGTGATGCAACACATACAACGGCCTTGTCGGCAGAAGTAGAGAAACAAGATATCCTACCATCAGCAAGGGCACTTGTGCCAGCACCACCGCCCCTGTTGGAACTAGAGGACATAGGGAGTCTTGATGCAGCAAACATGTGGGATAGGAGGGGCATCACTTGTGCAGAAGAATGGTTGTTGAATCATTCAAAATGATGGCGTACATAAAGAGGTAGATCTTGGGCAAGTCAACCCTCTCACAAGCCACATCACTTAGCCATGGAGGCTAGGGCTCACACAGTATAGCCCATAGTCTCACACAAGATAGGAAATCAGCCTAGCATTCAGGCTCACTAATCACACACGGCCTAGAAAGCTAGAAGATGCTCTCATGGCACACTCCTAGTGGTCATATCATCCACAATCCCATGCAGAATCGCCATATGTCCATGGCTCACATACAAGGCACTCACCTCACCTAAAAAGTAAGGAGCAGTACCTTTTTCCTAGTCAACCCACTCTTACGAGGTAACCCAAGAATCTAGGACCTTTTGGACATTTCTCCCATCAGGTCTTGACCCTAGACCTCTTACCTTTTTCTTTGCTAAGGCTATCGCATGGAGCCATCACCCATGCTCACCCAGATATCGGCGGTCGATGACTTCAAGAACTTCAAAAATTCATATCTTCCAATCCGATTGTTGGATCGGCTTCAAACATGGACCGTAGATGTTTTGCCACTTGATCTTTCCAATGGTGAAGTGGGATTGACCATCAGAGCACACATCTGGTAGTTTCCTAGAACTTGCTCTTGTGGACCTGAAATTGAGCCGGATGGTTCCTTTGCCAACAATCTATCACTTTGCCGTAGTGAGAGTGGGCTGAGTCCATATGCTTTCATGCAAAACTACTGCTTGTGACGGATCACAGGATTTGTGAAGAAATCAGTGACTTGCCTACTGGTGTAAGTAAACTCTAGGTTTTCAGCACCCTCCTCCACCATATGCGTGATCAAGTGATGCAATGTCAATGTACATGATGCATGCATGGTGGTGAGGATCTTGGCAAGTACTATTGCACTCTGGTTGTTGACGTGCACAATAAGTGCAATTGCTGCACTGCCACTCATCTCTGCCATGAGATGTTGAAGCCAAACTGCTTCCATGGCTCAAAAGCTGATAGAGACGTACCCAGCTTCCATGCTTGAGGTGGCCACGACCACCTACCGCTTGCTGCACAAACTGATGGCCCCACTATTCATGAGGAACACATGTCTATAGTAGGACGTGCGGTGTTCAGGGTTTGAAGCGCAATCTGCGTCTGTGTAGCCAATGATGTTGTTGCCGTTGCCCTTGTAGATGATGCCAATGTTGATGGTTCCAACAAGGTAGCAGAAGATGTGCTTTACTACCTTCTGGTACTCAGGTCGGGGATTAGCCATGTGTTGGCTCACAGTGATTATAGCTTGTGCGAGGTCCGGCCTGGTTGCCACCATGAGGTACATGTGACTCCTGACGGCACTATGGTACTTCTGTCGCTCAGCTCCATCTGCTTCTCCATTGAAGCTCACGAGGTATTCTCCCGTCTCCAGCGGCGTGCCGATGGGTTTAGCCTCTGCCATGCAACCGCTGCAAGATATCCATGATGGGGCTCTATAGTAGTGAGAGAGCGTGATTTGCGGTCATGCGTGATCTGGATACCGAGGAAGTAAGATGCCTTTCCAAGATCAGACATCTCGAAGCGCTCCTGCATGGTCTCCTTCAACTCCTATAGTACAAATATGTCGTTGGAAAGAGGAGCATGTCATCCACATAGACGATGATGATGAGCATCTCATGACCATGTTGCCAGCGATAGACGTGGTCACACTCACAGCGCTTAAACCCTATGCACTCCAATGCCACATCTAACTTCTTGTTCCAAGTACGCGATGCTTGATTCAGGCCGTACGACTTCTCTAGCTTACAAAACAGGTTCTCCTGGCCATCCATTACCAACCCCTCTGGCAACTTCATGTAAATCTCCTCTTCCACGTCACCGTTCAGGAACGCCGTCTTGACGTCCATGTGGTAGATCTCAAATTCCTCTGCAGCTGTATAGGAAAAATGCGTACGCACAGAGGCAAACTTGGCAACAAGAGTGCAGGTTTTGGTGTAGTTGATGCCCTCCTGCTTCAAATAGCCCTTGGCGACCAGCCTCGCCTCGTATTTTTCCAAGTTGCCATCTGCTCCCCGCTTCTTCTTGAACACCCACTTGCACTTGATCACCTTACGTCCAGGTGGATGCTCACTCAGCTCCGATGTGCCATTGTTTAGCTGCAAGTGTATCTCCTACTGCACCGCTTGCACCCAATCTGCTGCATCGGTTGGAGCCATGGCCTCTTTCTATGATGTTGGCTCATCTGAATCTGCTGCAATTCCAACGTTCATCTGTTATGGTTTTTGTAACATCCAAAAATGCCCGCGCTCACCTGCGTAATGGGCAACATGCGGCAGAAATCTTGGACCGAATTCGCTCTAAAGTGTGTGGACCATTCCGCACCCCTTCGAGCGGCGGAAGCAAGTATTTCTTAACCTTCATCGATGACCATAGTCGCACGATGTGGATCTGCTTCCTCAAGACAAAGGCAGAGGTCAAGGAGATGCTGCAAGAGTTTGTCACCATAGTAGAGCAATAGACATGCAAGAAGGTTAAGGCACTACGTACGGACAACTGTGGTAAGTACGAGGTATGCAAAGGCTGGTTGAGCCAACATGGCATCAAGCACCAAACCACCAAGCCTCACATCCGCCAAAGCAATGGCATTGCTGAGCCAATGAACCAGACTATCCTCGACATGACACGAAGCATGTCTTTCGATGCCAAACTCGTACCTCGCTTCTAGGCTGAATCTGCAAGAACTGCTTGCTACCTTGTGAATCTCACTCTTGTAGCTGCACTTGGAAGGCATGGTAGGAACAGCAAATGAAGAAGCTGAGGAGGTTGAGGGAGGCTTTGTTCGAGAAGAAGCCAGATGCTTCACACTTGAGGGTCTTGGCTGTTCTACATGTGCAAAGGTCCAAGCAAGAGATGGAAGTGGCAAGCTGGATACACGTGCTCGTTAGTGTGTAATGGTCGATACGACATCGCACACAAGGTGTATTGAGTGTGGGACCAAGCTGCTGAAAAGCTCATGAGGAGCCAAGATATCGAGTTTGATGAAAGGACTCTCGACAAGGGAGAGTCGCTGAACCCTGTCCATGCTCCCAAACCAGGAAAGTGGGTTGTGTTGCTTGAGTCAGGTGATCACGCACATGAGATTTGGTAGATGATGCGAGTGAAGAATGGTGCACTAGGGAGAGTGGCTGTGTAGGTTGCCACACCGACGTACTCTGACACCTAGTTTGCAAGCTACAAAAGTCGCTATACATTCTCAAGCAAGCGTTGCGTGCTTGGAACCAGAAGTTGGATGCGGCATTGCAATGCATGGGGTTGAAGCGCTGTGAGTGTGACTACAGCGTCTATCGCTGGCAGCATGAGCATGCGGTCCTTATCATCATCGTGTATGTGGATGACATGCTCCTCCTTTCCAACAGCATGTCTGCACAACATGAGTTCAAGAACGCCATGTAGGAGCGGTTCCAAATTTCTGATCTTGTGGAGGCGTCATACTTCCTCGGTATCTAGATAACTCGTGACCGCAAATCACCCTCTCTCTCGCCGCAACTAAGCCACTACATCATGGATGTCTTGTTGTGGTTTGGCATGGTAGAGGCTTCACCCATCGGCATGTCGCTAGAGACGCGGCAGTACCTCGTGAGCTTCAGTGGGGATGCAGATGCAGCTAAGGAAGAGAAATACCAAAACGCCGTCAGCAATCTCATGTACCTTATGGTGGCAACCAGGCCAGACCTTGCACAGATTGTGAGCGAAGTGAGCCAGTACATGGCTAATCTCGGACGTGAGCACCAGAAGGAAGTGAAGCGGATCTTCCGCTACCTTGCTCGAATCATCAACATCGACATCACCTACAACTGGAACCACAACAACATCATCGGCTACACACACGTAGATGTGGCTTCAAACCCTAAGGACCGCAAGTCCATCTCTGGACATGAGTTCCTCATAAATGGCGGGGCCATCAGCTGGTGCAGCAAGCATGAGGTGGTCGTGGCCACCTCAAGTACAGAAGCTGAGTACGTCTCTGTCAACTTTGGAGCCAAGGAAGCAGTTTGGTTGAGCATCTCATGGCAGAGATGAGTGGGAGTACTGTTGGATCAGGAGGAGAGAGGGAGCCTTGGAGCAGCGAGCATGTGTAATTGGAAGGGCATCACTTGTGCTGAAGAATGGTTGTTTAATCACTCAAAATGATGGAGTACATATAGAGCTAGAGCTTGGACAACTCAGCCCTCTCACAAGCCATACCACTTATCCATGGAGGCTAAGGCTCACACACTAGAGTCCATAATCTCACACAAGGGAGGAAATTAGCCTAGCACTCAGGCTGACCACTCACACACAACCTATAGAGCTAGAGAATGCTCTCATGGCACACTCCTAGTGGTCACATAACCCACAAAACCATGGAGATGTTGGGAAAGGAGCCATCCAGCTCAGTTTCATGTCCACAGGAGCAAGTTCCAGGAAAGTACCAGATGCTTGCTCCGATTGTCAATCCAACTTCACCATTAGAAAGATCAGGTGGAAAAATGTCTACGATCCAAGTTTGAGGCCGATCCAACAGTCGGATTGGGAGATATGAGTTTTTGTAGTTTCCGGGGTCATCTACCGTCGATATCCGGTGACCATGGGCGATGGCTCCATGCCTTAGCCTGAGAAAAGAAAAAGGCAAGAGGTCCAGGATCAAGACCTGATGGGAGAAATATCCAAAAAGGTCCTTGGTCTTGGGATTGCCTTGTCAGAGTGTGCTGACTAGGATAAAGGTCCTTTCTTTTTAGGTGAGGTGAGATCCTTGTGTGCTAGCCATGGACACATGGCGATTCTCCATGGGTTTGTGGGCTATATGACCACTAGGAGTGTGCCATGAAAGCATTCTCTAGCTCTCTAGGTCGTATGTGAGTGGTCAGCCTGATTGCTAGGCTGATTTCCTCCCTTGTGTGAGATTATGGACTCTAGTGTGTGAGCCTTAGCCTCCATGGCTAAGTGGTGTGGCTTGTGAGAGGGCTGACTTGCCCAAGCTCTAGCTCTATATGTACTCCATCATTTTGAGTGATTGAACAACCATTCTTCAGCACAAGTGATTTCCTTCCAATCACATATGCTCGCTGCTCCAAGGCTCCCTCTCTCTTCAAGTTCCAATGTTTGGTATCAGAGCCAAGTTATGCCACTTTCAGCCAGCACAGGCCGTCACTTTGAGAGTGACAAGTTGGAGTGAAATCTTCACCAGATTTGACCATCAACCACTAGATCGTCAAGTTCAGGAGAGAAGCTTTTCAACGAGCTCAAGATCGCGAAGATCGGACAGTTGGATTGAGAGTTATGCTCAAAACGAGGTCGGCCAGGGCTACACTCTTCACTATGAGTAGGACTGTCGCCTTGTGATGACCATAACTCTCTCGTTTCTTTGTCAAATTTAAAAAGTGGCACATGCAAATAGTAGTAGTTTTTCTAAGATTTTTATTGGTGTAAAAATATTTGCATTCCATTGATTCATTTTGGGAGAAACGCTGTTTACAAGCTGGCTGGAATGAGTTGGAGAAGGAGCAGAAGCATACCCTATTTTCAAGAGGGCATATCCTTTAAAATCCCCTGTTGATGACCCTGTTTTATAGGTCGATCTGAACGCTTTTGAGCTGAATTTTCCAGTGGTGGGCTCCGTTTTTCGAAATTCCAAGTCTGCTGGCATCTACAGTCCATTTTCTGTTAGACAGATTTTTGGCAGAAGCAGCAGCAGAAGCAAGGGTAGCGCCGCCATCCAAGGGCAACGCTGAGCATCACCAAGGCTCAAAATGGCAGCAGCTAGCGTTCTCACAGCAGCCCAGCCTTTGGAGAGGCTAGAGGGACGCGCCAACTTCACATTTTGGAAGATCCGTACCCGTCTCCTTTTGGAGGAGAGGGGCTTGTGGGAGGAAGTGAGCGGCGACGAGCTGGCTCCAGTTCCACAGGCAAAAGGCATCACCGCAGCGCAGGTGGTGGCGGGGAAGACGCCGCAAAAGGGTGCAGCTGATGCGGGTTCTTCTACAGCTGTACGAGTGACGTATGAGGAGTGGAAGAAGGACAGGTAGGCCTACAGGTTGCTTATCAACACCATCTCCAACCCGCATCTTCAGTACGTGAGTGACAAGGCTACTACAAAGAAGGGGTGGGACACATTGTGCAAGAAGTATGAGAGCAAGGATCCTGCATTCCTCATGCTTTTGGAGGAAAAGATGATGGCACTGAAAATGCAGGGTGGTGAAGGTGTGGAGGCGTATCTAGACAGGGCAAAGGAGCTAGCGAAGCAGCTGAGAGTGGCCGACAACCCTGTGGAAGAGACGCGCTAAATCCTCCTCTTCCTGAGGGGACTCCCAACCAGCTACGACACAATGTGAGAGACGTTGGAGTGCCAGCCAGCTCTCGACCTCGACTTCATCTGCACACACCTGGTGCAGGTGGAATTGCGTCGCAATGCAGCAAAGCGCAATGGCGGCAACAGCAGTGAAGGAGCTTTCATGGCCATGGGCTCACGCAACCAGCAGTAGCAGCAGTCCGGGCAGTAGAGAGGCAAGAAGAAGGGCAAGTGCCACTATTGCCAGAAAGAGGGGTACTACAAGAAAGAGTGCTTCAAGTTCAAGAGGGACCAGAAGGAGCAGCAGCAGCAGCAGCAGCAAAAGTAGCAATCTCCACAACAACAGCAGCAGCAGTCACAGCAACGCGAGCAGCAGCAGCAGCAGCAGAACCAGACTGGCGTGCGCCATTTTGGCAATATGAACGTTGCCAAGGAGGTGCGCGACCGCCTTTTCATCGCGAAGTCTGACAAGTCGCAGAAGGAAAAGGTGGATATGGCGTGGTATAAGGACTCGGGGTGTACCAAGAGTCTGACGCACTACAAGGAGTGGTTCACGCAGCTGCTCTCCATTCCCCCTCGTCGCATTACTTTTAGTGATGATCCAGTGGTGTATGCTGAGGGGGTTGGGATTATGGAGATGTGGTTGGAGACCCTGCGTGGCATTGAAGTGGGAGTTTTCCATGGCGTGCTGTATGTACGTGATGCTGCGTTCAACCTTCTCTCAGTGTCCTCTCTCACCAACACAGGACTATGCATTGTTTTTGACGATGATTATGGCTACATCCTTAACAAGGAAACAGGAGAGGAGTTGGCCAAGTCGGTGAAGGAGGGCGACATGTATTGCCTGCTGGGGGCGACCAAGATCCCGCGTGAGCAGAGTCTTGCACCAGTGGTGCAGGCGACAGATGGCGAGATCTGGCATGCGCGCTACGGCCACATCGCCATGCGCACCTTGCAACAGCTTCAAGCAAAACAGATGGTGTGTGACCTGCCTACCATCTCTAACTTTGAGCAGCAATGATGCATTGGCTGTTTGGAGGGGAAGCAGCATCGCGAGGCGTTCTCGAGAGTAGGAGAGCGTGCAAAAGAGGTGTTGGAGCTGGTCCACACGGACTTGTGCGGACCGAAACAGACCCAGAGCTTTGGAGGCTCTAGGTATTTTCTCACCTTCATTGATGATTTCAGCTGTTACACTACTGTGTACTTCCTTTCCTCCAAGGACCAGTGCTTTGACAAGTTCAATGAGTTCAAGGCTATGGTGGAGAACCAGACTGGCAAAAAGATCAAGGCGCTACGCAACGATCGCGGTGGAGAATACCTAAGCAAGGAATTCCAGGACTACCTCGCAGCAGCTGGCATCAAGGCCCAGCGTACCGCGCCATACTCGTCGTAGCAAAATAGGATAGTAGAACGCGCCAACTGTACCATTTTGGAGTCGGCGCGCTCCATGCTGCACGCGACCCAGCTGACCTACGACTTCTGGGCTGAAGCCGTGAGCAGTGCGGTCTACATCAAGAACCGCAGTCCAACCAAGGCCCTGGAGCAGATGACGCCGTACAAGGCGTGGTTTGGCAAGGAGCCGAGCGTGGGTCATCTTTGCGCGTTTGGCAGCTTGGCGCACAAGCACATGCCAAAGGAGAAGCGGCAAAAGTGCGACGCGAAGAGTGCGCAGATGCTGATGACTAGCTACGACGTGGCAAGCAAGGCGTATCTTCTCTACGAGAGGGATACACGCCATGTCATCATCTCTAGGGATGTCGTCTTCAACGAGAGCAACGTCATCAGCACCAACATCGTGTGTGAAGATGTAGCCGAACCAGCGGCTGACGAGATGGTGGGAGCAGAAATTCTTCCTGACCCAGTTTCTCCTGATCCTTCCTCTACTGTGACAGTGGGAGAATCACTCCACTCTCCCATGTCTGATGTTGCAGATACAGCAGCTTCATTGGCAGAAGCAGAGGAGGGAGATGTAGCACCACCAGCAGCAGCAGTTGTGCCAGCAGCACCGCGCCAGCCGCCCGCTAACAGTCCAACACCAGGTCGCAGGTACCCTCTTAGAGTGCGTTACAAGCGTGGTGAGCGCGGCCATTTTTGGATGCTGTAGAAACCAGAATAGATGAACGTCGCAGTTGCAGCAGATTCAGATGAGCAAACGTCATACAAGGAGGCCATGGCTGCACCGGATGCAGGAGATTGGGCGCAAGCTGTGCAGCAGGAGATACAATCGCAGCTGGACAACGACACGTGGGAGCTGACTGAACGTCCACCAGGACGTAAGGTGATCAAGTGCAAGTGGGTCTTCAAGAAGAAGCGGGGAGAAGATGGTAACCTGGAAAAGTACAAGGCGAGGCTGGTCGCCAAGGGCTACTCGCAGCAGGAGGGCATCGACTAAACAGAAACTTTTGCCCCTGTTGCAAAGTTTGCCTCTATGCGCACACTCCTGTGTTATGTAGCAGCTGAGAACTTCGAGGTTCACCACATGCATATCAAGACGGCATTCTTGAATGGTGACTTGCAGGAGGAGATCTACATGGAGCAGGAGGAGGGGTTCGTCATGGATGGCCAGGAGCACCTGGTCTGCAAGCTGCAGAAGTCGCTGTACGACCTGAAGCAAGCGTCGCGTGCTTGGAACCAGAAGTTGGATGCGGCGTTGCAGTGCATGGGGTTTGAGCGCAGCGAGTATGACTACAGCGTGTATCGCTGGCAGCATGAGCATGAGATCCTCATCATCATTGTCTATGTGGATGACATGCTCCTCCTTTCCAACAGCATGTCTGCACTGCAGGAGTTCAAGGAAGCCATGCAGGAGCGCTTCTATATGTCTGATCTCGGGGAGGCATCATACTTCCTCGGTATCCAGATCACGCGTGACCGCAAGTCACGCTCTCNCAGAAGTCGCTGTACGGCCTCAAGCAAGCGTCGCGTGCTTGGAACCAGAAGTTGGATGCGGCGTTGCAGTGCATGGGGTTTGAGCGCAGCGAGTATGACTACAGCGTGTATCGCTGGCAGCATGAGCATGAGATCCTCATCATCATTGTCTATGTGGATGACATGCTCCTCCTTTCCAACAGCATGTCTGCACTGCAGGAGTTCAAGGAAGCCATGCAGGAGCGCTTCTATATGTCTGATCTCGGGGAGGCATCATACTTCCTCGGTATCTAGATCACGCGTGACCGCAAGTCACGCTCTCTCTCGCTGCAGCAAAGCCGCTACATCAAGGATGTTTTGGAGCGGTTTGGCATGGCAGAGGCAAAACCCATCAGCACACCGCAGGAGACGCGACAGTTCCTCGTGAGCTTCAATGGAGAAGCAAATGCAGCTGAGCGACAGAAGCAAAAGAGCGCCGTCGGCAGTCTCATGTACCTGATGGTGGCAACCAGGCCGGACCTCGCACAGGCTGTGAGCGCTGTGAGCCACCACATGGCTACTCCCGGACCGGAGTACCAGAAGGCAGTGAAGCGGATCTTCCGCTACCTTGTTGGAACCATCAACATCGGCTTCACCTACAACGGCAATGACAATAGCATCATCGGCTACACAGACGCAGATTGGGCTTCAAACCCTGAGGACTGTAAGTCCATCTCAGGACATGTGTTCCTCATGAATGGTGTAGCCATCAGCTGGTGCAGCAAGCAGCAGGTGGTCGTGGCCACCTCGAGTACAGAAGCTAAGTACGTATCTCTCAGCTTTGGAGCCAAGGAAGCAGTTTGGCTCCAACGTCTCATGGCAGAGATGAGTGGGAGTGTAGCAGTTCCAGTTCTTGTGCGCGTCGACAACCAGAGCGCAATTGCACTCGCCAAGAATCCTGAGCACCATGCACGCACCAAGCACATTGACATCGCATATCATTTCATCAAGCACATGGTGCAGGAGGGTGCTATGGAGCTGGAGTTTACTCCAACTAGCAAGGAGGTCACTGATTTCTACACCAAGCCAGTGACCTGTGAGAAGCAGCAGTTCTGCATGAAGGCATGTGGACTGAGCCCACTTTGACTGCGGCAAAGTGGGAGATTGTTGGGAAAGGAGCCATCCGTCTCAGTTTCATGTCCACAGGAGCAAGTTCCAGGAAAGTACCAGATGCTTGCTCCGATCGTCAATCCGACTTCACCATTGGAAAGATCAGGTTGCAAAATGTCTACGATCCAAGTTTGAGGCCGATCCAGCAGTCAGATTGGGAGATCCGAAAATTTGTAGTTTCTGGGGTCATCGACTGTCGATATCCGGGTGACCATGGGCGATTGCTCCATGCCTTAGGTTGAGAAAAGAAAAAGGCAAGAGGTCTAGGGTCAAGACCTGATGGGAGAAATATCCAAAAAGGTCCTTGGTCTTAGGATTGCCTTGTCAGAGTGTGCTGACTAGGATAAAGGTACCTCTCCTTACTTTTTAGGTGAGTTGAAATCCTTGTGTGCTAGCCATGGACACATGGCGATTCTCCATGGGTTTGTGGGTTATGTGACCACTAGGAGTGTGCCATGAGAGCATTCTCTAGCTCTATAGGTCGTGTGTGAGTGGTCAGCCTGATTGCTAGGCTGATTTCCTCCCTTGTGTCAGATTATGGACTCTAGTGTGTGAGCCTTAGCCTCCCTGGCTAAGTGGTGTGGCTTGTGAGAGGGCTGACTTGCCCAAGCTCTAGCTCTATATATACTCCATCATTTTGAGTGATTGAACAACCATTCTTCAGCACAAGTGATGCCCTTCCAATCACATGTGCTCGCTGCTCCAAGGCTTCCTCTCTCCTCAAGTTCCAACAGGAGAATCGCCATGTGTCCATGGCTAGCACACAAGGATCTCACGTCACCTAAAAAGTAAGGAGAGGTGCCTTTATCCTAGTCAGCACACTCTGACAAGGCAATCCTAAGACCAAGGACCTTTTTGGATATTTCTCCCATCAGGTCTTGACCCTGGACTTCTTGCCTTTTTCTTTTCTCAGGCTAAGGCATGGAGCCATCACCCATGCCTACCCAGAGATCGACGGTCCATGACCCCTGAAACTTCGAAAATTCACATCTCCTAATCCGACCGTTGGATCGGCCTCAAACTTTAACCGTAGATGTTTTGCTACCTAATGTTTTTGTTGGTGAAGTTGGATTGACAATCGGAGTAGGAATCTGGTACTTTCCTGGAACTTGCTCCTGTGGACCTGAAACTGAGCTAGATGGCTACTTTTCCAACAAGTACAGGAGTTCCGGTTATAGTGCGCCTTAACAACCAGAGCGCAATCGCACTCGCCAAGAATGCTGAGCACCATGCACGCACCGAGCACATTGACATCGTACATCACTCCATCAGGTATATGGCGCCGGAGGGTACCATCAAGCTAGAGTTTACTCCAACAAGCAAGCAGGTTGCTGATTCCTGTACCAAGCCATTGATCCTTGAGAAGTAGCAGTTCTTCATGAATGCATGTGGATTTCGCCCACTCTGACCACGGCAAAGTAGGAGATTGTTGGGAAACGAGCAATCCGGCTCTATTTCGGGTCCATAGGAGCAACTTCTTGGAAACTACCAAATGTATGCTCCGATCATCAATCTGACTTTGCCATTGGAAAACTCAGGTCACAAAATTTCTATGGTCAAAATTTCAGGCCAATCCAATAGTCGGATTGGGAGATATGAATCTTTTAAGTTTATGGGGTCATCGACTGCCGATATCCGAGTGACTATGGGCGATGACTCCATGCCTAAAGCATGAGAAAAGAAAAAGGCAAGAGGTCAAGGGTCCACACTTGATCGGAGAAATATCCAAAAAGGATTTTGATTCTTGGGTTGCCTTGTTAGAGTATGAAGACCAGGGAAAAGGTACCTTTCCTTACAATCTAGGTAAGGCGAGATCCTTGTGTGCTAGCCATGGACACATGGCGATTCTCCATGGGATAGTGGGTTATGTGACCACTAGGAGTGTGTCACGAGTGCATCTTCTAGCTCTCTAGGTCGTGTGTGAGTGATCAGCCCGGTTGCTAGGCTGATTTCCTCTTTTGTATGAGATTATGGACTCTAATGTGTGAGCCTCTGCCTCCATGGTTAAGTGGTGTGGCTTGTGAAAGGGCTGACTTGCCCAAGCTCTAGCTTTAAATGTACTCAATCATTTTGAGTGATTCAACAACCATTCTACAGCACGTGATGTCCTTCTGATCACAGATATTTGCTACTCCAAAATTCCCTCTCTCCTCCAGTTCCAAAACTTACAACTAGTCAGTGTGAGTCCATAACCCGTTGTCAACCTGCTTGAGGCGACCGTCTAGAAAACGGGTTCCGAAACAATGGTTCCCGCCAATCGCTCTTGGTATAGCAACCAAGAGATGATATCACCCTCAGAGCCAAGGTTCCACACTGAGTTGTGGCAGAGGCGGTTTGGCCATGTGGCCGCCAGCACACTACGAGGTATGAAGCAGCACAAAGTGGTTCATGGGATAGAGGGATGCAAGGCCAAGGACGAGGGAAAGTGCAAAAAGCTATGTGAGCCATGCCTTCAAGGCAAGGCAAAAGGAAAGTCCTTTGAGTGTAATGGGCAACGTACGGTAGAAATCTTGGACGTGATTCACTCTGATGTGTGTGGACCATTCTGCACCCCTTCGAACGGCGTTGCAAGTATTTCTTGATCTTCATCGATAACTAGAGTCGCACAATATGGATCTACACCCTCAAGACGAACGGAGAGATCAAGGAGATGCTATATGAGTTTGTTACGATGGTAGAGTGGCTGATAAGCAAGACGGTCAAGGAACTAAGTATGGACAATAGTGGTGAGTATGAGGCGTGCAAAAGTTGGTTGAGCGAACATGGCATCAAGCAGAAGACCCCGAAGTAATGGCGTTGCTGAGCCGATGAACTAGACTATCCTCCGCATGACACGAAGCATGTCCTTCAAACCCAAACTCCAACCTCCTTTCTGGGCTGAATCTGAAGGAACTGCTTGTTATCTTGTGAATCTCACTCTGGCAGCTACACTTGGAAGGTGTGGTAGGAAGCAGGAAGAGAAGAAGCTCAGGATGTCGAGGGAGGCTTGGTGAGGGAAGAAGCCAGATGCCTCACACTTGAGGGTCTTTGGCTGTTCTCCATGGGCAAAGGTCCAAGCAGGAGAAGGAAGCAACAAGCTGGATACACATGCTCGTAAGTGTGTAATGGTCAGATACGACACCGCACACAAGGCGTATAAGCTGTGGGACCAAGCGGCTGGAAAGCTCATCAGGGATCGAGATATCGAGTTTGATGAAAGGATGCTTGACAAGGTAGAGTTGCTGAACCCTGTCCATGCTCCCAAATCAGGAGAGTGGGTTGTGTTGCTTGAGTCAGGTGATCACGCACCTGAGAACTGGAAGATGGTGCCAGTGAACAATGGTGCACTAGGGAGAGTGGCTGTGCAGGCTGCCACAACGACAGACTTTGACACTAGGTATGAGTCGTTCGCGGCCTATGAGTTCAACTCTGAGGCTGGTGACTCTTCCCCAAACAACGGATCACTAGCAGCGCAGGAGCAATAGAAACAACTAAGCCTTGAAGTACCACCAGCAACACTCAGGTATAGTACGTGCTAGAAGAAACATTCGTCCAAGTACGGTACTGAGAGTGCAGAATGGACCGGACCGAGCTCATCATGCTTGGCTAAGGGAGAGCCTGTGGCCGTTACGAAGGCTATCAACATGCCAGATGTAGCGAAGAGGAAGGAGGCACTGGACAACGACCTCGCATCCATTGAAGAGAACAAAAGTGCCATCCATCGGTGGACAGCCCCCCAAACGCGTACGTCGTGGGGTCAAAGTGCGTACTCCAAAAAAAATTCAGACAAGGTGGTACTATCGACAAGTACAAGGCAAGGGTGGTGGCAAAAGGCATTTTCCAGGATGCAGGCTCAAAGTATGCCGAAACCTTTGCGCCTGTCGTCACCTTTGCCTCCGGAAATCCATGTTGGGCATCGCTACTGCAAACGATGTGTAGGTCCACCAGATGGATGTCAAGACATCTTTTCTCTAGTAGAAGGTACACAAAGAAGTGCCAATGGAAATGCCCAAAGGAGTGAAAGCTCCACAAGGCAAGGTTTCCAAATTGGTCAAAGCACTCTTTGGGCTAGAACAGGTCCTAAGGATGTGGTACAAGGAGATTGGCGCTTCATGGCCGGGTTCACCTTCACGTACTCCCAAAATGAACCTAGTGTCTATGTGTGGGAGGATGAGCAAGGCTTGATGCTGGTTGCACTATACGTGGATGACCTGATCATGTTGGAAAAGGAGCCATCCGGCTCAGTTTCAGCTCCAAAGGAGCAAGTTCCAGGTAAATACCAGATGCCTAGTCCGATCGTCGATCCCATTTCACCATTGGAAAGATCAGGTGGCAAAAGGTCTACGGTCGAAGTTTGAGGCCGATCCAACAGTCGGATTGGGAGATATGAATTTTCACAGTTTCGAGGGTCATCGACCGTCGATGTCTGGGTCTCCATGGGTGATGGCTCCATGCCTTAGCCTGAGAAAGAAAAGGGCAAGAGGTCCAGGGTCAAGACCTGATGGGAGAAATATCCAAAAAGGTCCTTAGTCTTATGATTGCCTTGTTAGAGTGTGCTGACTAGGATAAAGGTATTTCTCCTTACTTTTTAGGTGAGGTGAGATCCTTGTATGCTAGCCATGGATACATGGCGATTCTCCATGGGTTTGTGAGTTATGTGACCACTAGGAGTGTGCCATGAGAGCACTCTCTAGCTCTCTAGGTCGTGTATGAGTGGTCAGCCTGACTGCTAGGCTGATTCTCCCCCTTGTGTGAGATCATGGACTCTAGTGTGTGAGCCTTAGCCTCCATGGCTAAGTGGTGTGGCTTGTGAGAGGGCTGACTTGCCCAAGCTCTAGCTCTATATGTACTCCATCATTTTGAATAATTGAACAACCATTCTTCACCACAAGGGATGCCCTTCCAATCACACATGCTCGCTGCTCCAAGACTCCCTCTCTCCTCCAGATCCAACATTTGGTATCAGAGCCAAGTTCTACCACTTTCAGCCAATACAGGCCGTCACTTTGAGAGTGACAGGTTGGGATCACACCTTCAGCAGATTTGACAATGAGCCATACTTTCTTCAGGTTTAAGAGCCAAGCTTTCCAACGAGCTCAAGATCACAAACATCGAACAGTCAGATTCAGAGTTATGCTCAAAAGGAGGTCAGCCACGACTACACTCTTCTCTATGGGTAAGACTGTCGCCTTGTGATGACCATAACTCTCTCGTTTCTTTGTCAAATTTAAAAAGTGGCACGTGCGAATCGTAGTGTTTTTCCTAAGCTTTCCATTACTGCAAAAAAAAATGCATTCCATTGATTCATTTGGGAGAAACGTCGTTTACAAGCTGGCTGGTCTGAGTTGGAGTAGGAACAACAGCATATCCTGTTTTCAAGAGGGCATATCTTTCAAAATCCCCTGTTGATGACCTTGTTTCATGGGTCAATCTGAAATTCTTTGAGCTGAATTTTCCAGTGGAGGGCTCAATTTATCCAAATTCCCAGTGTGTTGGCATCTATTATCCATTTTCTGTCAGAGAGATTTCTGGCACAAATAGCAGCAGAAGCAGGGATAGCGCCGCCATCCAAGAGCAGCGTTGAGCATCACCAAGGCTCACAATGGCAGGAGCTGGCGTTGTAACAGTAGCCCAGCCTTTGGAGAGGCTGGAGGGACGCACCAACTTCACATTCTAGAAGATCCGTACCAGCCTCCTTTTGGAGGAGAGGAGCTTGTGAGAGATGGTGAGCGGCGACGAGCTGGCTCCAGTTCCAAAGGCAAAAGGCATCACCGCAGCGCAGGTGGTGGCGGGGAAGATGCCGATGCGGGTTCTTCTGCAGCTGTACCAGCGGCATATGAGGAGTGGAAGAAGAAGGACAAGCAGGCCTAGAGGATTCTTCTCAACACCATCTCCAACCCGCATTTTTAGTACGTGAGTGACAAGGCTACTGCAAAGGAGGGGTGGAACACATTGTGCAAGAAGTATGAAAGCAATAATCCTGCATTCCTCATGCTTTTGGAGGAAAAGATGATGGAACTGAAAATGCAAGGTGGTGAAGGGATGGAGGCGTATCTGGACAGGGGAAAGGAGCTGGCGAAGCAGCTAAGAGCGGTCGGCAACCCTGTGGAAGAGACCCGCTTCATCCTCCTCTTGCTGAGGGGACTTCCAACCAGCTAGGACACGGTGGAAGAGACGCTGGTGTGCCAGCCAACTCCTGACCTCGACTTCATCTGCACACACCTGATGTAGGTAGAATTGCGTCACAATGCAGCAAAGGGCAATGGCGGCGGCAGTAGTGAAGCAGCTTTTGTGGCCACGAGCTCAAGCAACCAGCAACAGCAGCAGCAGTCTGGGCAGGACAAAGGCAGAAACAAAGGCAAATACCACTACTACGAGAAAGAGGGACACTACAAAAAGGAGTGTTTCAAGCTAAAGAGGGACCAGAAGGAGCAGCAGCAGCAATAGTCATCGCAGTAGCAGCAGCAAAAGCAGCAGCAGCAGCAGCAGTCACAACAACGTCAGCAGCAGCACCAGCAAAAGCAAAACCAGGTTGGTGTGCGCCACTTTGGCAACATGAATGTGGCCAAGGAGGTGCGCGACCGTCTCTTCATTGCAAAGTCTGACATGTTGCAGGTGGAGAAGGCGGATGTCGTATGGTACAAGGACTCGAGACGTACCAAGAGCCTCACACATCACAAGGAGTGGTTTACGTAGCTGCTGTCCATCCCTCCCTGTCCTATCGCTATGGGTGATGATCGGGTGGTATATGCTGAGGGGATTGGGATTGTGGAGATGTGGTTGGAGACCCCACGTGGCATTGAAGTGGGACTGTCCCAAGGCGTGCTATATGTACCTGATGCTGCATTCAACCTCCTCTCAGTCTCCTCTCTTACAAACGAAGGACTGCTCATTGTCTTCGATGAAGACTATGGCTACATCCTCAACAAGGATACAGGAGAGGAGTTGGCCAGGTCCGTGAAGGAGGATGACATGTACCGCCTGCTTGGGGCGACCAAGATCCCGCGTGAGCAGAGTCATGCAGCAGTGGTGCAGGCGACAGATGGCGAGATCTGGCATACGCGCTACGGCCACATTGGCATGCGCACCTTGTAGCAGCTTCAAGCAAAGCAGATGGTGCGTGACCTGCCTACCATCTCTAACTTTGAGCACCAGTTATGCATCGGTTATTTGGAGGGGAAACACCACCGCGAGGCGTTCTGTGGAGTAGGGGAGCGTGCGAAGGAGGTGTTGGAGCTAGTCCACACGGACTTGTGTGGACCGATGCAGACCCAGAGCTTTGGAGGCTCTTGGAATTTCTTGACCTTCATTGATGATTCCAGCCGTCACACTACTGTGTACTTCCTTCCTTCCAAGGACCAGTGCTTTGACACTTTCAAGGAGTTCAAGGCCATGGTGGAGAACCAGACTGGCAAGAAGATCAAGGAGCTGTGTAGCGACCACACTGGAGAGTACCTGAGCAAGGAATTTTAAGACTACCTCGCAGCAGCTGGCATCGAGGCGCAGCGTACCGCGCCGTACTGGCCGCAGCAGAACGGTGTAGCAAAACGCGCCAACCGTACCATTTTGGAGTCGGTGCGCTCCATGCTGCTCGCGGCTTGGCTGACCTACGATTTCTGGGGTGAAGGCGTGAGCACTACGGTCTACATCAAGAACCGCACTCCAACTAAGGCGTTGGAGCAGATGATGCCGTACGAGGTGTGGTTCGGCAAGAAGCCCAGCGTGGGTTATCTCCGAGCATTTGGCAGCCTGGCGCACATGCACGTGCCCAAGGAGAAGCGGCAGATTTGGGACGCAAAGAGTGCGCAGATGCTGATGATTGGCTACGACGTGGCAAGCAAGCCCTATCGCCTCTACGAGAGGGATATAGGCCACGTCATCATCTCCAGAGGTGTCGTCTTCAACGAGAGCAACGTCATCGATACCAACATTGTCTGTGCTGAGGCAGCAGAACCAGTAGTTGACGAGACAGTGGGAGTAGAAATCCTTCCAGACCTAGTCTCTCCCGATCCTTCCTCTATTGTGACAGTGGGAGAATCACTCCTCTCGCATGTCTGATGCAACAGATACAGCAGCCTCATTGGCACAAGCAGAGGAGGGAGATGTAGCACCACCAGCAGCTGCAGTTGTGCCAGGAGCACCACGCCAGCCGCCCGCTAACGCTCCAGCACCAGGTCGCAGGTACCCTCTTAGGGTAAGTTACAAGCCTGGTGAGCGCGGCCATTTCTCGATGCTGCAGAAACCAGAACAGATGAACGTCGCAGTTGCAGCAGATTCAGATGAGCCAACGTCATACAAGGAGGCCATGGCTGCACATAATGCAGCAGATTGGGCACAAGCCGTGCAGCAGGAGATACAGTCGCAGCTGGACAACTGCACGTGGGAGCTGACTGAGCGTCTACCCAGACGTAAGGTAATCAAGTGCAAGTGGGTGTTCAAGAAGAAGCGAGGAGCACATGGTAACTTGGAAGATTACAAGGCGAGGCTGGTTGCCAAGGGCTACTCACAGCAGGATGGCATCGACTACACAGAAACGTTTGTCCCTGTTGCAAAGTTTGCCTCTGTGCGCACACTCCTCTCTTATGCAGCAGCTGACTTCGAGGTTCACCACATGGATGTCAAGACAACATTCTTGAATGGTGACTTGGAGGAGGAGATCAACATGGAACAGCCAGAGGGGTTCATCATGGATGGCCAGGAGCACCTAGTTTGCAAGCTGCAAAAGTCATTGTACGGCCTCAAGCAAGCGTCGCGTGCTTGGAATCAGAGTTGGATGCGGCGTTGCAGTGCATGGGGTTTGAGCGCAGTGAGTGTGACTACAGCGTCTTTCGTTGGCAGCATGGTCATGAGGTGCTCATCATCATCGTCTATGTGGATGATATGCTCCTCTTTTCCAACAGCATGTCTGCACTACAGGAGTTCAAGGAAGCTATGTAGGAGCGCTTCCAGATGTCTGATCTCCGAGAGGCATCATACTTCCTCGGTATCCAGATCACGCGTGACCGTAAGTCACGCTCTCTCTCGCTGCAGCAGAGCCGCTACAACAAGGATGTTTTGCAGCACTTTGGCATGGCAGAGGCAAAGCCCATCGGCACGCCGTTGGAGACGCGGCAGTACCTCGTGAGCTTCAATGGAGAAGAAGATGCAGCCGAGCGACAGAAGTACCAGAGTACCGTCGGCAGTTTCATGTACCTAATGGTCACAACCAGGCCGGACCTCGCACAGGCTATGAGCGCTGTGAGTCAGCATATGGCTAATACCGGACCGGAACACCAAAAGGCAATGAAGCGGATCTTCCGCTACCTTGCTGGAAGAAAGAACGTTGGCATCACCTACAACGGCAACGACAACATCATCATCAGCTACACAGGTGCAGATTGGGCTTCAAATCCTGAGACCCAGAAGTCCATCTCTGGACATGTATTTCTCATGAATGGAGGTGCCATCAACCGGTGCAGCAAGCCGCAAGTAGTTGTGGCCACCACGAGTACAGACGTTGAGTACGTATCTCTCAGTTTTGGAGCCAAGGAAGTAGTTTGGCTCCAGGGAGAGATGAGTGAGAGTGCAGTAGTTCGAGTTCCTGTGCGCGTCGACAACCAGAGCGCAATCGCACTCGCCAAGAATCCTGAGCACAATGCACGCACCAAGCACATTGACATCGCATATCATTTCATCAGGCACATGGTGTAGGAGGGTGCTATCAAGCTGGAGTTTACTCCAACCACCAAGCAGGTCGCTGATTTCTGCACCAAGCCAGTGACACATGAGAAGCAGCAGTTTTGCATGAAGGCATGTGGACTCAGTCCACTCTGACTACGGCAAAGTGGGAGATTATTGGGAAAAGGAGCCATCCGACTCAGTTTCAAGTCCACAGGAGCAAGTTCCAGGAAAGTACCAGATGCCTGCTCCGCTTGTCAATCTGACTTCACCATTGGAAAAATCAGGTGGCACAATGTCTATGGTCCACGTTTGAGGCCAATCCAACGGTCGGATTGGGAGATATGAATTTTCCAAGTTTCGGGGGTCATGGACCGTCGATGTCTGGGTGGGCATGGGTGATGGCTCCATGCCTTAGCCTGAGAAAAGAAGAAGGCAAGAGGTCCAGGGTCAAGACCTGATGGGAGAAATATCCAAAAAGGTCCTTGGTCTTAGGATTGCCTTGTCAGAGTGTGCTGACTAGGATAAAGGTACCTCTCCTTACTTTTTAGGTGAAGTGAGATCCTTGTATGCTAGCCATGGACACATGGCGATTCTCCATGGGTTTGTGGTTTATGTGACCACTAGGAGTGTGCCATGAGAGCATTCTCTAGCCCTCTAGGTCGTGAGTGAGTGGTCAGCCTGATTGCTAGGCTGATTTCACCCCTTGAATGAGATTATGGACTCTATTGTGTGAGTCTTAGCCTCCATGGCTAAGTGGTGTGGCTTGTGAGAGGGCTGACTTGCCCAAGCTCTAGTTCTATATGTACTCCATCATTTTGAGTGATTGAACAACCATTCTTCAGCACAAGTGATGCCGTTCCAATCACACATGCTCGCTGCTTCAAGGCTCCCTCTCTCCTCCAGATCCAACGAATCATCTGCTCGTAATCGGTCGAGTTGTTGAACAAGCTGAAAACAGATATCAGCAATAGGTTCAAGATGTAGGACATGGATCCGCTCAAGTTCTACCTCGGGATAGCCGTCCACCGCTATGGAGCAGTTGGTGTCACCGACCTATATCAGACCAAGTACATCATGGAGGTCCTCAAGTGCTACAAAATGGAGGTTTGCAAGCCCACCAGCACACACATGACAACAGACATCAAGATCTCCTCCTCCATGAGCCCCAGCACGGAAGCAAAACGGCGTGAGATGGGATATATTTCCTACCAGTCAGCTGTTAGCAACCTCATATATGCCATGGTAGGAACACGTCCTGATATTTGCTATGCTATGGGATAAGTGAGCAGTGTTGTGGGCAATCCAGGACCACAGCACTGGCAAACAGTCAAGCGCATCATGCGCTATCTATAGAAAACCAAACACATGGGACTCCTATTTCGGGGCCAAGAAGGATCTGACCCGCTTCGGCTGGTGTTCTATACACATCCATACTTGGGAGGAAGAATCGATTACAAAAAGTCCACTTTGGGCTTTTTGTGCCTTTTGAACGGTGGTGCAATCTCTCGGGCAAGCAGAAAGTAAGACTGTGTCTCCCTCTCTACTGCTTAGGCACAGTAATTGCTCTATCAAAAGCATGCAAGGAGACACAGTGGCTACGAAGTTTGCTTGCCGAGATGAGGGTGTCACAAATGGAGGCAACAGAGGTCCGCATCGACAACAAGAGCGCCATGAAAATGGCACATGATGATGTCGTCTCGCGGCAGACTAAGCACATCATCACGTACCACCAGTGACACGACCTGATCGCAAAGGAGATGGTGGATGTGGAATACGTGGAGACCAAGAAGATGTTTGCAGATTGCATGACAAAGGCACTAGACAGCAAATTGCACTCTACTAGTACTCGAGGCATCAGTATGGTCAACACAGCGGACGAAGACTAAGGCCAAGACAGCTAAAGAAAGAAGAAATCTCAGAGCTAATCAACAGAGGTGCAATGGAGAGTTTGTTGAACTGAAATGCTCCTTGTTCATGGGTGATATTTGGACAGTCACAACATGGACTAGGGATGCACTACTCCCTTGGAGTAAGTCTCCTAAGTCTGGTCCTGATAGACAAGGCATGCACTGGTCCTTTGAAGCAAGTCCCCTTAGTCTAATCTGGATAGTATGGCCAGGAAATACTACCTAGGAGAACTCCTTGTGGCTTACACATGCCAAAGTTACTATCTTGAGCGAGAGGTCACTGGGTTAAATGCACTAGTCCTTAGACGTTCTAGCCTGGTCACTAATCTTCTTTGTGACCAAAAGGGGAACAAGAAGGTTCTAACAGACATCTTAGAATATTCCAAGGTCCTTCCTGGTGGTTGGCGCCACTTCGCGGTCACAGGGAGCATCGTGTAGGCAGAGGGGGAGACGCAATCCACATTGGCCCCAAAGTGGCTCATCCAAGGAGCCACTACGCGCCTAGGCTAGGGGCTAGCTCTACGACTATAAGAACCTGTCACTTCCCTGTCATTGAATAGAGTTCTTACCTTTGAGACTCCTCACACAATTGTCCACCAGAGGCAAACACTAGAGAACATTGGTTGGTCTAAGCCCTAGGAGTTCGCTCCTCGTGCGAAAATGACCAGGTCCTAAGGATACGGTGCAAGGAAGTAATTCCTATGAATTGCTCAGTGTAGAACCTTGGCTTTGAGGATGATATCATCTCTTCGTTGGAGTACCAAGAGCATTCGGTGGGAAGCATCGTGTTAGAACCCGTTTTCTAGACCGTCGTCCAGGCAGGCTGGCAAGAAGAAGGGCAAGTACCACTTTCGCCAGAAAGAGTGGCACTATAAGAAAGAGTGCTTCAAGTTCAAGTGGGACCAGAAGGAGTAGCAAGAGTAGCAAGAAAACCAATAATGTCCATAACAACAGTAGCAGCAGTCACAGCAATGTCAGTATCAACAGCAACTGCAGCAGAACGAGACCGACCTACGCCATTTTCGCAACATGAATATGGTCAAGGAGGTACGCGACCGCCTTTTCATGGCAAAGCCAGACATGTCCCAGAAGGAGAAGGCGGATCTGGCGTGGTACAACGACTTAGGGTGTACCAAGAGTCTGACGCTCTACAAGGAGTGGTTTACGCAGTTGCTCTCCATTCCCCCCGGTCCAATTGCTTTCGGTGATGATCGGGTCGTGTATGCTAAGGGGATTTGGATCGTGGACATGTGGTTGGAGACACCGTGTGGCATTGAAATGGGAGTGTTCCATGGCGTGCTATACGTATCTAATGCAACGTTCAATCTTCTCTTAGTGCCTTCTCTCACCAACAAATGATTATGAGTCGTCTTTGACGACAACTATGGCTACATCCTTGACAAGGAAATAAGAGAGGAGTTGGCCAGGTCGATGATGGAAGGCAACATCTACCGCTTGTTGGGGGCGACCAAGATCCCCCGCGAGCACGGTCTTGCAGTAGTGGTACAGGCAACAGATGAAGAAATCTGGCATGCGCGCTATGGCCACATCGCCATGCGCACCTTGTAGCAATTTCAAACAAAGGAGATGCTACGTGACTTACCCACCATCTCTAACTTTGAGCAGTTGTTATGCTTTGGCTGTTTGGAGGGGAAGCAGCATGGTGAGGCATTCTTGGGAGTAGGGGAGCGTGTGAATGAGGTGCTGAAGCTGGTCTACACAGACATGTGTGGCCCAATATAAACCCACAGCTTTGGAGGCTCTTGGTATTTTCTCACCTTCATTCATGATTTCAGCTGTTACACTACTGTTTATTTCCTCTCCTCCAAGAACCAGTGCTTTGACAGGTTCAAGGAATTCAACGCCATGGTGGAGAACCCGATTGGCAAGAAAATCAAGGCGCTGCGTAGCGACCACGATGGAGAGTACCTACGCAAGGAATTGGACTACCTCCAATCAAGACGTAGCGCACCACGTCATACAAGCCGTAGCAAAACGGCACCAGAATGCGCCAACCGCACCATCGTTGAGTCGATACGCTCCATGATACACGCGGATTGACTGATCTACGACTTTTGACCTAAGTAGTGAGCGCTCCGGTGTACATCAAGAACCATAGTTCAACCAAGGCCCTGGAACAGATGACCTTGTACAAGATGTGGTTTGGCAAGAAGCCAAATGTAGGTCATTTTTGCGCGTTTGGCAGCTTGGCGCACATGCCCGTATCGAAGGACAAGCGGCAAATATGGGACGCCAAGAGCACAAAGATGATGATGATAACTTATAATGTGGCAAGCAAGGCGTATCGTCTCTACGAGAGGGATACTGGCCACGTCATCATGTCTAGGGATGTCATTTTCAACGAAAGTAATGTCATCGGCACCAACATCGTCTACATAGAGGGAGCATAATTAGCAACTGACAAAGTAGTGGGAGCAGACATTCTCCCTGACCCTCCTTCTCCTGAATCTTCCTCTACTTTGACAGTGTAAAAACCAAACTATTCTGCCATGTCTGATGGAGCACATACATTGGCCTCATCGGCAGAAGCAGAGGACGAAGATGCCCCACCATCAGCAGGAGCAGTTGTGTAAGCAGCACCGCGCCAGCTCTTGGGACTTGAGGAGAGGAGCCTTGATGCAGCAAACATGTGGGACTGGAAGGGCATCATTTGTGCAGAAAAATGATTATTGAATTACTAAAAATGATGGAGTACATATAGAGGTAGAGCTTGAACAAGTCAGCCCTCTCACAAGCCAAACTACTTGGCCATGGAGGCCAAGGCTCACACACTAGAGTCCATAATCTCACACAACAGAGGAAATAAGCCTAGCAATTAGGCTCACACACGACCTCGAGAGCTAGAAACTTCTCTCATGGCTCACTCCTAGTGGTCACATAATACACAATCCCATGGAGAATCGCCATGTGTCCATGGCTAGCACACCAGGATCTTGCCTTACCTAAAAAGTAAGGAGAGGTACCTTTTTCATAGTCAACACACTCTGACGAGACAACATAAGAATGTAAGACCTTTTGGACATTTCTCCCATCAGGTCTTGATCCTGCACCTCTTGCCTTTGTCTCTACTCTCAAATCCCATGCACTGCAACGCCGCATCCAACTTCCGGTTTCAAGCACGCGACGCCTGCTTCAGGCCGAACAATGACTTCTCTAGCTTATAAACCAAGTGCTCCTGGTCATCCAAGACGAACCCCTCTGGCTATTCCATGTAAATCTCCTCCTCCAGAGGCAAACTTGGCAACAAGGACAAAGATTTATGTGTAATCGATGCACTCCTACTACGAACAGTCCTTGGCGACCAGCGACCCCTTGTATTCTTCCAGGTTACCATCTACTCCATGCTTCTTCTTGAACACCCACTTGCACTTGATCACCTTATGTCCAGGTGGACGCTCAGTAAGCTCCCATGTGGCATTGTCCAGCTGCGACTGTATCTCTTGCTTCTTTGCCTGTGCCCAATCTGCTACATCAAGTGTCGCCATGGCCTCCTAGTATGATGTTGGCTCATCTGAATCTGCTGCCACTGTGACGTTCATCTATTCTGGTTTTTGCAACATCCAGCGATACCCGCGCTCACCAGGGTTGTAGCGTACTCAGAGAGGGTACCTGCGACCTGATAGTGGAGCATTTATAAGCAGCAAATGCAGTGCTACTGGTGGAACTACTACTGCTGGTGGTGCTACATTTCCTTCCTCTTCTTCTGCAAATGAGGTAACTGTATCTGTAACATAAGACATGGGAGAGTAGAGTGGTTCTTCCACCGTCATCGTGGACAAAGGATCACGAGAGACTAGGTCAGGAAGGACATCTACTCCTACTGATTCGTGAGCTGCACGTTTTGCTGCCTCTTTGCAGATGATGGTGCTGATGACGTCATTCATTGAAAACAATATCCCTAAACATGATGACGTGGCCAATATCACTCTCGTAGAGACCATATGCCTTCCTTGCCACGTCATAGCCGATTATCAGCATCTGTGCGCTCTTTGCGTCCCATTTCTGTCGCTTCTCCTTTGGCACGTGCATGTGCGCCAAATTCCCAAACGCGCAAAGATGACACAGGCTTGGCTTCTGGCCTAACCACGCCTCGTACGGCATCATCTGCTCCATGTTCTTCGTTCGATTGCGATTCTTGATGTACACCGCAGTGCTCACTACTTCCGCCCAAAAGTCGTAGGTCAACCGAGCCATGTGCACCATGGAGCAGGCCGACTCAAAGATGGTACGGTTGGCACGTTCTGCTACGCCGTTCTACTACGTCGAGTATGGCGCGGCGGCTGTGCCTTGATGCCTTCTGCTGCGAGGTAGTCCTCACCGGGGTCGCTATCCAATGCCTTGATCTTCTTGCTAGTAAGGTTCTCCACCATGGCCTTGAACTCCTTGAACGTATCAAAGCATTGGTCTTTTGAGGAAAGGAAGTACACTGCAGTGTAAGAGTTGAAATCATCAATGAAGGTGAGAAAATACCTAGAGCCTCCAAAGCTCTGGGTTTCCATCGGGCGACACAAATCTATGTGGACCAGCTTCAGCACCTCATTCACGAGCTCCCTTATTCTCAAGAATGCCTCGTGATGCTACTTCCCCTCCAAACAGCCGATGCATAACTGCTTCTCAAAGTTAGTGATGGTGAGCAACTCACGCACCAACTGCTTTGTTTGAAGTTACTACAAGACGCGCATGCCGATGTGGCCATAGCGTGCATATCTTGGTCGCCCCCAGCAGGTGGTACATGTCGGCTTCCTTCATTGACCTGGCTAACTCCTCTTCTATTTCCTTGTCAAGGATGTAGCCATAGTCGTTGTTAAAGACGACACGCAATCCTGTGTTGGTAAGAGAGGAAACTGAGAGAACATTGAATGGAGAATTAGGTACGTATAGCACGCCATCGAACACTCCCACTTCAATGCCACGCGAGGTCTCCAACCACATCTCCACAATCCCAATTCCCTCAGCATATGCCATCCGATCCTCAACCAAAGCTATGAGAAGGGAGGAGAATGGAAAGCAACTGCGTAAACCACTCGTTGTAGTGCGTCAGGCTCTAGGTACTTTAGGAGTCCTTGTACCACACCAAATCTGCCTTCTCCTCCTGCAACATATCAAACTTTGCCATAAAGAGGTGGTCGCGTACCTTCTTAGCCATGTTCTTGTTTCCAAAATTACGCACGCCGGTCTGGTTGTACTGCTACCGCTCATGCTGGTAACGTTGCTGTGACTGCTACTGTTATTGTTGTGGAGATTACTGCTTTTGCTGCTGTTGCTGCTGCTCTTTCTGGTCCCTCTTGAACTTGAAGCACTCTTTCTTCTAGTGCCCCTCATTCTGGCAATAGTGGTCCTTGCCCTTCTTCTTGCCTTTCTCCTGCTTGGATTGTTGCTGTTGCTCATTGTGTGAGCCCATGGCCTTGAAAGCTGTTTCACTGTTGATGTTGCCGCCATTGCATTTTGCAGCATTGCGATATAGTTCTACCTACACCATGTGCGTGTAGATGAAGTCTAGGTCGAGAGTCGGCTGGCAGTCCAACTTCTCTCCCACTGTGTCATAGCTGGTTGGGAGTCCCCTCAGCAAGAGGAGGACAAAGCGCGTATCTTCCATAGGGTTTTTGGTCGGTTTCAGCTGCTTTGCCAGCTCCTTTGCCTTGTCCAAGTAGGCCTCCATCCTTTCACCACCCTGTTTTTTCAACGCCATCATCTTCTCCTCCAAAAGCATGAGGAATGTACGATCCTTGCATTCACACTTCTTGCACAACGTGTCCCATCCCTCTTTTGCAGTAGCCTTGTCACTCACGTACTGAAGATGTAGGTTGGAGATGGAATTGACAAGCAGCCTATTGGCCTGCCTTTCCTTCTTCATCCACTCCTCATAGGTCGCTGCTGCACTTGTAGATGAACTTGCATCTGCAGCATCCTTTTGCGGCTTCTTCCCCGCCATCACCTCCGTTGCATTGATGCCTTTTGCTTGTAGAGGCTGAGCATGCTCATCGCTGCTCACCACCTCCCACAAGCCCCTCTCCTCCAAAAGGAAGCGGGTACAGATCTTCCAAAACATGAAGTTGTCTACCAAAAAAATGACTGTAAAAGCCAGTAGACTGGGAATTTGCAAAAACAAAGCCCAGCTCTGGAAAGTTCAACTCAAAACCTTTTAGATAGACGCATAAAACAGCATCATCACGAGGTGATTTTTGAGAGATATGTCCTTTTGAAAACATGGTATGCTACTACTCCTATACCAGCTCACACCAGCCAGCTTGTAAACGACGTTTCTCCCAGACGTACTGGTGGAATGCAAATATGTTTACTCAATGGAAAGCTTAAGAAATATACTTCAATTTGTATTTGCTACTTTTTAAATTTGACAAGGAAACAAGAGAGTTATGGTCATGACAAGGCGACTGTGTTACTCTGAGAGAAGAGTTTAGCCCTGGCCGACCTCGTTTTGAAAACATTTCTCAATTCTATCATTGGATCTTCGCCATATGGGACTCATTCGAAAGATTGTCTTTTGAACTTGAAGATTTGGCGAAGGTTTCACCCCAACCTGTCACTCTCAAAGTGACGGCCTGTACTTGCTGAAAGTTGCAGAACTTGGCTTCGATACCAAGTGTCGGAAGTGGAGGAGAGAGGAAGCCTTGGAGCAGCAACCATGTGGCACAAGAAGGGCATCACTTGTGCTGAAGAATGGTTATTGAATGACTAAAAATAATGGAGTACATAAAGAGCTAGAGCTTGGGCGAGTCTGCCTTCTCACAAGCCATACCAGGTAGCAATTGAGACTAAAGCTCACACACAAGAGTCCACAATCTCACACAAGAGATGAAATCACTCTAACAATCAGGCTAACCACTCACATATGACCTACAGAGCTAGAAAATGCTCTTATGGCACTCTTAGTGGTCATATAACCCACAATCCCATGGACAATCACCGTGTGTCCATAACTAGCACACAAGGATCTCACCTCACCTAAAAAGTAAGGAGAGGTACCTTTTTCCTAGTTAGCACACTCTGACAAGGCAATCCAATAATCTAGGACCTTTTTGGTTATTTCTCCCATCAGGTCTTGACCCTAGACCTCTTTCCTTTTTCTTTTCTCAGGCTAAGGCATGGAGCTATCGCCCATGGTCACCCAGGTATCAGCGATTTATTACCCCGGGAACTTCGAAAACTCAAATCTCCAAATGTGACCGTTGGATCGGCTTCAAAGCTGGACTGTTCGCGTTTTTCCAGCAGATCTTTCCTACGAAGAAATTGGATCGCTGATCGGAATAGGTATTTGGTACTTTCCTGCAACTTGCTCCTATGGACCTGAAGCTGAGCTAGATGGTTCCTTCCCTAATACCAGGTGCCTGCTAACACTCCAACACCATGTTGAAGGTTCCCTCTCAGGATGCGCTCCAAGCCTGGTGAGCACAGGTGATTCTGGATGCTCCAAAAACCAGACCAGATGAACGTCACAATTCTAGTAGACTCTAATGAGCGGATGTTGTACAAGGAGGCCATGGCTGTACTAGATGCAATAGATTGGGTGCAAGCTATGCAGGAGGATATATAGTAGTAGCTCGAGAACGGTACGTGGGAGGTGACTGAGCGTCCACCTTGTCACAAGGTTATCAAGTGCCCGTAGGTATTCAAGAAGAAAAGGGGCACAGAGGGCATGCTTGAAAAGTACAAGGCGAGGCTGGTCGCCAAGGACTACTCGTAGGAGGAAAGCATCGACTACAACAAAACCTTTGTTCATGTTGAAAAGTTTACCTCTATGCGCATGCTCCTTTCTTATGCAGAAGCTGTGGACTTCGAGATTCACCACATGGATGTCTAGACAGCATTCTTGGAGGAGGAAATCTACATCGAAATGCCGGAGGGATTCATCATGGATGGCCATGAGTACCTGGTTTGTAAGTTGTAGTGGACGCTGTACGGCCTCAAGCAAGCGTCGCGTGCTTGGACCCAGAAAGTAGATACGGCGCTGTAGTGCATGGGATTTGAGCGTAGTGACTATGGCTATAGCGTCTATCACTGGGAGTATGGTCATTAGGTGCTCATCATCATCATCCATGTAGATGACATGGTCCTCCTATCCAACAGCATGTTTGCATTGCAGGAATTCAAAGAGGCCATGCACGAGCGCTTCTAGATGTCTGATCTTGGGGTGGCATCATACTTCCTCGATATCTAGATCTCGCGTGACAGTAGATCACACTTTCTCTTGCTACAACAGAGTCGCTATAACAAGGATGTCTGGCAGCGGTTCTGCATGACAGAGGTAAAACCCATTCGCACGCCACCAGAGACACGACAGTACCTCGTGAGCTTCTATGGAGAAGCGGATGCAGCTGAGTGGAAGAAGTACTAGAGTGTCGTCGGTATTCTCATGTTCCTAATGGTGGCAACCAGGCAAGTTTTGACCTGATATGCTCCTTGTCCATGGCTGATATTTGGACAGGCACACGACGGACTAGGCATGCACAGTTCCCTTGGAGTAACTCCCTTCCTCTCAGTAGGTCTGGTCGGCTTCCGGTGTCCGCCGCAATATCTTCCTTCGCGCCTTGTCACTCCCGGAGTCGAACTGCTCTTTTCGTATTTTCTTTTCCTTGGTCGATGGTCGTCGGATTATCCATCGACCGCTTTCTCGGATCCTGACCCCAGGCCTTCCTTGCTTCTCCTCCTTTCTGGTGGATGAACGAAACATCGTCAACAACCGCCATGTGGTGCCAACCACCACGAAGGACCTTGGAATGTTCTGAGATGTCTTTTAAAACCTCCCCGTTCCCCTCTTTGTCACAAAGAAAATTAGTCACCGGGTTGGGATTTGACCCAATGACCTATTTTCCAAGAGACGAATTCTGGACCATCCAAGCCACAAGGAGTTATCTTAGGTAGTTTTTGCTGACTATTCTATCCAGATTAGACCAATGGGAATTGCTCCAAAGGAGCAGTGCATGCCTTGTCTATCTTGATTGTTCACATTACTTTGTTTTCGTCAGTAGGATAACTTGATGGACATCATCTCATCCGGTGAATGATTTCCCGTCGGTGGTGAAATGGTGAGAAAGATTTTGGTCAGAATAACCACGGTGATGTTAAGCTTATCCTATGTATAACATCCAGAGGGAATATATTGGCAGAAATGGAGCCATACGGCGGATAATTGCTTGCCGACCCTAGAATGCGGGTGAATAGAACTAGTATAGTCACAGAGTTGAATTGATCGTTGGTGACTTGTTAGGATCAGGGACATGTGTGACCTATTTCCCATATCATACGGTGAATAATTTGTTGAGTAAGTGAGAGTGAGAATACGCGGGAAAGAAGTCAGAAAAAGAACAACGTAGAAGGTGAAATGGATGATGCGGTGTGAACCGTGACTGAGAGCTAAACCTTGCTTGCTGTTAGACCTTATTCCGACCGATGGCAGAAAAGGGTATAACAGTGTTAATGGTGCGGTGAGCGTGGACTCACTTGTTTTTTGTGACAAGTGTGGCAGGTGCCTTCAAATCAGTGTACCCTTTGAAGCGCGATCATTCGGGGAGGGAGTCATCGCGTCTCCAACCGGGCATAAGGAGGCGCAGACGAACCAACCTCGACGATCCTCCTCACCGCGAGGGTGATCCCTGCCATCCCGCAAAGCGCAAGAACAAGAGGACAAAGCCGGTGGATCATTTGACCGTACCATCGGCGACACAAGGACGAATCCTGCCCTATCCTGCATCCCCAAGAAAACAGGATGAGGCAGACACCCACCGCCCATTACTACGAGGGAAGCCAAGAAGATCCTCCAGGGCTAGATCCCAAGTTTAAGTGGGATCCGTTAGATGATCGGTCCCCACTACTGTACAACGAGGAGAACGAGATGAATCGTGACGAAAAAGAAGAGTTCCACCCGCAACGTCTAGAGGAACTCAGAGAATGGAAAGCTATTAGACAAGCGAAGCTGGTGGCCGCGACGTTAGAAGATCCGGAGGAGGACGACGTGCACAACCAAGATGCAAAATGCAACTTGGATGAAGAGCAAGAATTTGTAGCAGAAGAGGGGCCTGTCTTGTACCATGAGGTCACCACTCCAGATGGACGAACTGTCTATGAAGCAGTGGATATGACCCAGGAATAACATGCACTGCGGTGCCTCGAATACTCGATCCCAAGGATGTCTTCACCCGCACCCATTGTGATCCATGATGGGGAATGCACAGACCCAGACGAAGCCCTGAATGACGAGGCAGATGAAGAAGGGGTATCGCTGGATCATCCCTCAATGCAGGCTCTGTACTCCCTAGACCAGCCTGTGACTTTCCGTCGTCGGGTAATTCTCTCCCGTCCAGTCCCTCACCCTCAACGCCCGGCCTCAGACAACGGTGTATATCCACCACGTGTGTAGAAGCGTATAGACGTTGTGGAACAAGGAGCAAGGGAAACCCGACGGGAAGGCCCATCCCTTATGACCACTCGACATGCAGGCGCTAGGCAACAGTCCTCATACCACCAGCAGTTGAACAAGGCATCCTTTGCTTTGGCAGCATCGCGCCGTAAGAAAACCCAAGCTCAAGGAAGCACCAATCCTTTATCCATGGCTAGAGCCACCAGGCAAGTGCGGACCTTGGAGGAGGCATGCATCCCAACGAGGGCTGCGCCAAGCAAGTATACAATGCAACCTGTCCAATCCAAGAAGCAACCATCTCATCTTCAAACGAGCCAAGCATCAGCCACTCCCATAACGGGGAGACTCAAGCAGAAATCACGAGGAACGAGGGATGTAACTGGACCCAGGCAAGGATCGGTGGTTCACGGAGGCCAGTAGTATGCCATGCAAGTACATGCGAGTTCAGCAAGACAGCAAACGGGGAGTTCTAGACTAGGAGGAACCGATGCGGGACGTATTTGACCGAGGGGAGGAGGAACCGCTTCATCGGCTAGTACCAGAGCAGTTCACCTAGCGCAAGTGCATCAACCTCACTGTGGACCCAGTCACGGGCACAGGTGCAGGTGTTGCCTCTGCACGAACTGGCTTCAAATCCAGCGTCGAAGGCTTCTTACATACTCCCAAAGCTTGACGTCTTCAATGGTGAACTAGAGGAGGATCACGCCATGTGGCTATCTAAGTTGTGTACCTACCTCGACTATGGACTACTATCTCTGGACTACATCGTCCTAGTGGTGCATCTCGTGTTGCACGGGAAAGCATTGGAGTGGTTCAGTGCAGAATATAGATATCGTCCATTTGCGGACTTCGACGACTTGGGGAAAACAATGACAAAGAGATTTGACCCAATGAGCCTTGAAGAAGCAGAGCTCTAGATCCGCACTATCGGCATGAAGGCATGAGAGAAAATCAAGCTACACAATAATAAATTCACTAAGATTTCGATGCGTTGCATCGACATACCCTTGCGCATGATCAAGGAATACTACCGTGATTCTCTCATCCCAGTCATTGCCAACACGTTGGACCTAAGACAATTCAGTACATTGGACGCGCTGAAAGAGGAGGCACAACTCTAGCAAAGGGAGATAAAGCGGAGAGCGGATCAGCCCCAAAAGAGCATGTGGCTCCAACCATCCACATGCCAGCAGGAGCTTCAATACCCAACCCAATGAACCCCCACAATTTCCCATTCGGGAGTTGTTTTGGGTGTGGAGAATTCACACACCGGCATAGGGAGTGTCCCAATCCCACCCCGATAACCTGTATGTAGCCCAGGGGAGGACAATACGAAGGACGCGGACCAACTAGATCAGGACTAGCGGTTGGCCGACAAGCAGTCGGTCCCAACGTCGCTTCCCGTCCTTTTGGTCCGACGGGAAATTGACCAGCACAGTGGAAGGCGTATGCGCAATAGAGGGACACGGGAGAAACACCAGCAACCTCCCAACCTTCTACTTCAGATACCGCTGCGCGGAATGTGAAGATGGGTTTTTCCTGCTCCAAGGAACAACCCATGGAAATTCCTCCAACGGCTGCGGAACAGGAACTTGTCAAGATGGCTCAAGCACAAGGCGTGGAAGAATGGTTGGTCGCGGAGATGTACGAGCGCATGCGCCAATACAAGGAACAACAGGAGCGGGCTGAGGTAAACCTATAGACATGTGTCGAAGCGCACTCCACCCACCTACCAGATCAGATCTCGTCGATGTCTCCGAGAATCCCAGTGCACCCCCCAAGGACTTCCACGCCTGCGCGTCGTCAACAGGTCACCTTTGTACCCTCAATACACAACGAGCCCATGGTAGGTGCTAAAAACTCCTTCCATCGTCCTTTCCAGGAGATGTCCCTGGGGCAATACTTGTAGAAACATCCCACCCATCTCCCGGACTTTGCAGCCGTTTTGGGGGAATATACTGAGAAGCTTCGCCCGGCGGACATTCGCCTCACTTGCACCCAGGTCCTTCATGATCGACTCAGCAAAGTAGCCATCCAAGCGAAACCCAAAGCTTGGGGATGGCGGCCCTTGCCTCTTACACCACCTAAGACACAGGCTCCTCACCATGAGGTGGTTAGCTGCTTTGTATGGATTTGTGGCAGAACGTTCCTAGTAATCATTAACCTGGATGCCACTCATACCACGGTGACGCTCCAGGTCCTGCAAGCGGTTGGCTAGCAACACAAGATTCAACCGACATCAAAGATGTTCACAAATGCATCCAGCGGGTTGGATACAGGATATGGTGTTGTGGACAACCTTCCCGTGCAAGTGGGCATCATCCATGAGGTCATACGCATGCAGGTCACGGTTGCCCGCACCTACGACGTCTTATTGGGAACCGACTACCTCATCCCTCGACAAGCAGGCCTATTCTCCGCTGACGGAGTCATGCAGCTGACCTCGGCAGGATATACCACATGCGCAGCCCTGAGTGTGGGGCCAAGGACTTCAATGCCTACCCAGTCAGGTCATCCCTTTTCATTCAAAGAAGACTGCGCTGAAGATTACACTGCCAAGAATTCCATCTTGACGTACCCTGAGCATGAGGTGTTTCACGCTGCCCCGCCATGTGCCGAGAGGGCAGAGACGCTAACTCCCACCTTAGCACCCTTCACATCAGGCTGTACACGAGTACATGCTGCTCCAATGGACGATCGACCGCAGCTCCCCATTGGTACAATACCCATGACGTCGACGGACGGCCCCAAATGGTTGTCTCTCGGCGTAGTAAACAGATGCTCCAATGACATCACACCGGTACCCACCACTACCACTCATTTGGAGCCTCCACAAACGTTAAATCGACCGCTTGAGCCAACGATCACACGACCAGTGATCACAGAGGATCTCGTCAAGGGGGCAGAGCGAAAAGGAAAGATGCTTATAAGCGACAACGACACTGCTCTCTGTAAAGATATAGACTTTGAAGATTCAGACGAAGAGCCAAAGAGCGACGTCAGCTGGCTTCGCCATGATGACGAGCCACCTTCGTGTCAATCCAAGGTCCTCACTATGACACCAAGGTGTTCTTGCAATTTTAGCCTGCAAATTTACAATTATTGGGATCCTCATCCTGATCTCGGGACCGGTCTCGTGGGGGATGAGGAGCCGCCATCATCCACGGTCCCACATTCCCAACGATGGAATAACATGCTCCATAAACGTTAGACAGAAGAACAGCGGCAAGAAGTCAAGGAGCTCCTTACATACCATGAAGAAGTATTCGCAGGCAAGTCAACGGAGATCATAGTAGTCGACACGGTACACGTCATCAACACAGGAGATGCGTCTGTGCATAAGCAGAAGGCTCGTCGCCTTCTCCAGGACCACAAAGAAGTCATCAATGAAGGCGTACGTGAACTCAAAGAGCAAGGCGTGATTGTGGAAGTGGAATGCCCTTGGCGCTCCAATCTGGTGATTGTGGGGAAACCGGACGGCACGAAACAGTTTTGTCTCGACTTCCATGACCTCAACAAGGTCACCATTGAGGATGCTTACCACATGCCACTCATTGTTGACATCCAAGAGTAAGAACGTGGAAAGAGTTGATTTGGTAAACTTGATGTCAAATCTGCTTTCCATACCATTCCTATGGACTGCAATTCAATGTTGAAAACAGCCTTCATCCCCCACACGGGCTTTATGCCTTTACCCTTATGCCCTTCGGGTTGCGCAATGCCAGTGCTACGTTTCAACGCGTAATGGACCAAGTGCTACGAGACGTTCCTAACGCCAGATGTTATGTGGACGACGTCATGGTCGCTACGTTTAGCTTCCAAGAGCTGATGGCTTCGCTGGATGCCGTGTTTTGAGCCCTGCGCTGGGTGAATCTTCGCCTGAAAGCCGCCAAGTGCGTCATCGGGGCGGACACCATGGAGTTCCTAGGGTTCATCATGAGTGCCCAAGGAATATCCACAGACCCAGCCAAGATTGCAGTTGTCCGTGAATGGAAACGCCCAATCACATCATCTCACGTCAAGATCTTCTTGGGCTTTGTCAGCTTCTACCGCAGGTTCGTCCGTGACCACGCAAAAATGGTTCGTCCTTTGTATCGCCTTACCCACCAAGATGAACCCTTTGAATGGACAGAGACCTGTCAACTCGCATGGGTGGAAATCAAGCATCGCCTCATTACGGCTTCAATGTTGGAGTTCCCAAACTTCAACCTACGATTCATCATCACAACAGACTTCTCACAAGAAGGCATCGGGGCCATCCTGTCTTAGCGCGGGGACGACGGCACAATGAGAGTGGTCTCTTATTGTAGCCGCGCGCTCAATGACGCTGAGGCTAAATATTCTCCTGTGGAGGAAGAATGCCTGGTGGTCTTGTGGGCTATTCAATTCTATCGAGACTATGTGAACAATGGAAAACCCTTCACCATCCTCACTGATCATGAGGCCCTCCAATGGTTGCTTACAACAAAAAATCATGAGGACATCCTTGGCAAATGGACCTTCCTTCTCCAAGGATACAATCTCACAGTCAAGTATCAGCCGGTATTTGCAAACCGCAACGCTGACGCTCTCAACCAATTGCCAAGAGAAGGATGGAAAGATTGTAGCTCCACCAACACGACGACATACGGCGGTAGACCACCTGTTGACGACCCACCAATGACAACATACAACGATAAACCACCTCTTGACGAGCCCCTTTTGAAAGGAAAAATGCTGATCCTCGGCCAGGCACGAGATCTCACCCCTGAAAATACAACTGGGCATATCTGCTCGAGGGTTTCCCTCAGTACGACGTAAACATCGGACACATTAACATCCGCAAATAAACTGACCTCTTCAAGGGTGCGTCAGGGTGGACACAAAGAATACAGATATTGGCGTTGCCAAGTGCGACGTGACTCTTCTCCTCCAGTTGTGCTGCACGCAGACACGGACGAGCCTCTAAGACCACAGAGACCAACAAGCCAAGCAGCAGCAAGTGCCATCCAGCAGTCCTTTGACCGGACGCACCTTACGTTACCCTAGGTGGACAACCTGACTCATTTGCCAGGGCAGATTACACAACGTGAAACGTTCTTTGGGGAAATTAACATTGCGATGGCCCCATGATGATGGAGGGTGAGCTGTTGGCTTGAATTGCCGGGTCACTGCATGATGAAGGAGCATGTCGATGGAACTCGACGGATCATTCGTCGATTTATCGACACAGGAGGCCTTGCATGGCGACCTATGACCCTATGTCACCAACCATGGCCAAAATTCACTTGTACGGTCATCTCATGCCCTGTCTGGGTCACTGGTGTCAAATTCGTCGTAGTCCTAGACACCGCGGCAACGCATGCCATTGTTGCCATACGCATCGTCCGGCGGTTTAATTGGTCGAACCTCATCCGATCTGTTGATCTCCGCTTCATAACCGCAGGAGATGAGATTATCCGGTCCGAGAGACAGATTGACTTATTTCCCCTTCAGGTCGGAAACATTCATCAGAGCTTGCCAACGTAGGTGTGCAAGATATCCACGTATGATGTCCTCCTCGCAAACGATTGGTTGACGCCGTGCGACGATTATTTTGCACAGGGAGAAAGGCATGACACTACACGACAGTGACAGGGTACCATCATATGTCCCACTTACATTCGAAGCGATGGAAGTACCACATCAGCGGCACGCGCCGTTGCTAACAAGGCAGGCGCCCCTCGTTGGCCACCTCGGGCATGCAGACGATCAATCCACCGTGGCCTGCTTCATGAAGGTCGTCGCTAACGCACCGACATCTTCTATGCACAACAGCGACTCTCCGGAGGATCATGCACTATACCCAAGGGAATCGCAGGTCTGCATCACCCGACGCATGCAGGCATCAACGAGAACTTCGGAGGACAACGTCCTCTCACATGGCCGCATATCCACGCAACCAAGAGAAATCAGCGGTGGGTACTCCACCCGACGACATGATCTCAAGCCTGACATGCCTCTTGCCCTCCGACGGCCAAGGCGGCACGCCCAACAAATCCGACCGCCTCGGACTTCTAGGACGATATCTCGCAGCTCCCAACAGCGGCCCTCAAGTCTCTATTCCCACACTTCACATCAGTTACGTAACCGACAGTCACCACCAAGAACATCCTCAGCTCTTATCCTTTTGAACCACAACGAGGATCCCCCAACTACAACTAGAGAACAACGGCAAGAGAACGCTTCTCGTCCCATCCCTTCGAACGGTAATACTGATCCCGAGACCACAACTGGAGAACAACGGCAAGACATCACTGGCCTCATGCCAGACATGGATCAGACCGACTGGGCACGCTATGAGTACTATCTTGCTCAATGTGTGGCGGAACCTGCCGCAACATTTGGGTTCGAGGCCAATGCAGTGGCGGCATTTCTGACCATGGCTGAGGCAAATGACATGCTCCATGCCTTGCGCATGGATAGTCCATGCCCAGCGCCACCACCCTCCCTGGACATGCCTGACCCCCACAGCAACGACATGCTATGGCAAACGTTTGTCTTCAGCATCACCCGGAATCGAGCTTGGGGAGGCAGAGTGGAAAGACTTTTGGAACAACACCGAGCATTGGTGACGGTGTATGAGGAGCATGTGAGCACTTCTGCAAACAACTTTGCCAACGTCCGGAACTCCCTTGTCGCCTGTGAGTTTGCTCGCGCGAACCTGCAACAGCATCTTTAGAACCACGAAGCCCAGGCGGTAGACATCCAGACAAGACTTTAAGAAGTGCGACGCCTACATGAAGCATGGAACAAAGCTGCAGAATTAGGTGACAAACCATCCGCGGTGGAAGGACAGCAATTTATGGACCAGCGGGCGGAACAAGACAAAAACCTCCGGACAGCACAGGCAGAGATAGCCGGCCTGACCCAAGAACTGCAGCAGCTTGATGCACAAATGACGAACATACAACAGCTGCATACTGAGTGTGAGGCAGAGTGGGTGGCCAATGGTGCTCGGTTACGAGATATGTTCTAGTAGCGAGAAAGCGTTTAGGCTCTACGTGAGGATATTGTGAAGCAATACCGCACCCTCTGCACGTAGGTCGATCGTGCAAAGCAAGTTATCGAGGAACACAAGCAATAGATACAACAACAATTGCTTCATGACATAGCCCGCGCATTCCTCAAGAGCGCAGTACAGTGGTTGAGGGATGAATGGGAGGAGAATTTGGAGGGGTTGCGGCGCTAATACCCGCTGGATTTCTCCACGGATTCCCGACCAGCGGCTTTCCGTTGTTTTCTCCATTAGACCATGGAGCCCACTCACACAGAATGCACCAAACCCAATCTTCTTCCGTTCTTGGTGCATAGTTTCTACCTGCATTACTATGACTTCCTCTGCTTCCTCTACCCTCTTGATCTCTCTCTTCATCGCAGAGCACAAACGTTTCGCTGCTTTCTCGAGAAGGCAGTGTAGGGTCGATAGTAAGGTCCCCTCCCTATCCACCTACGTCCTTTTGCTCCTCGTGGCATCATATTGACGGCATCCTATCGCCATGTGGCGGCAGATGGACATGTGTTGGAAAAGGAGCCATCTGGCTCAGTTTCAGGTCCACACGAGCAAGTTCCAAGAAAGTACTGGATACTTACATCGATCGTCAATCCAACTTCACCATTGGAAAGATCAGGTGGCAAAATGTCTACAGTCGAAGTGAGGTAGATCCAACGGTCGGATTGGGATATATGAATTTTCAAAGTTTTCGGGGTCATCGACCGCTGATATCCGGGTGACCATTGGCGATGGCTCCATGCCTTATCTTGAGAAAAGAAAAAGGCAAGAGGTCCAGGGTAAAGACCTGATGGGAGAAATATCCAAAAAAGGTCCTTGGTCTTAGGATTGCCTTATCTGAGTATGCTGACTAGGATAAAAGTACCTTTCCTTACTTTTTAGGTGAGGTGAGATCCTTGTGTGCTAGCCATGGACACATGGCGATTCTCCATGGGATTATGGATTATGTGACCAATAGGAGTGTGCAATGAGAGCATTTTCTAGCTCTCTAGGTCGTGTGTGAGTGGTCAGTCTGATTGCAAGGCTTATTTCCTCCCTTGTGTGAGATTATGGACTCTTGTGTGTGAGCCTTAGTCTCCATGGCTAAGTGGTGTCGCTTGTGAGAGGGCTGAATTGCCCAAGCTCTAGCTCTATATGTACTCCATCATTTTGAGTGATTGAATAACCATTCTTCAGCACAAGTGATGCCCTTCGAATCACACATACTCGCTGTTCCAAGGCTCCCTCTCTCCTCCAGATCCAACATTTGGTTTCAGAGCCAAATTATGCCATTTTCAGTGAGCACAAGCCGTCACTTTGAAAGTGACGGGTTGGGATAAAACCTTCACAAAATTTGACGATCAACCACCGGATCTTCAAGTTGAAGAGACAAGCTTTACAACAAGCTCCACATCGTGAAGATCCCACGGTCAGATTGAGAGTTATGCTCAAAACGAGGTCGGCTAGGGCTACATTCTTCTCTATGAGTAAGACTGTCGTATTGTTATGACCATAACTCTCTTGTTTCTTTGTCAAATTTAAAAAATGACACATGAGAATTGTAGTATTTTTCCTAAGCTTTGCATTGGTGCAAACATATTTGCATTCCATTGATTCGTTTGCGAGAAACGTCATGTACAAGCTAGCTGGTCTGGGTTGGAGTAGGAGCAGAAGCATACCCTGTTTTCAAGATGACATCCCTCTTTTATGCGTCAATCCTAAAGGTTATGAGCTGAATTTTCCATTGGTTGGCTCCATTTATCCAAATTCCCAGTCTGCTGGCATGTATGGTCCATTTTCTTTCAGACAGATTTCTGGCAGAAGCAGTAGCAAAAGCAGGGATAGCGCCGTCATCCAAGGGCAGCGCTGAGCATCATTGAGGCTCAAAATGGCAGCTGTTTGCGTTATGAGAGTAGCCCAGCCTTTGGAGAGGCTAGAGGGACGCGCCAATTTCACGTTTTGGAAGATCTGAACCCGCCTCCTTTTGGAAGAGAGGTGCTTGTGGGAGGTGGTGAGCGACGACGAGCCAGCTCTAGTTCCACAGGCAAAAGGCATCACCGTAGTGTAGGAGGTGGCAGGGAAGACGCCGTAAACGGGTGCAGCTGATGTGGGTTCTTCTTGTTGGAACTTGAGGAGAGAGGGAGCCTTGGAGCAGCGAGCATGTGTGATTGGAAGGGCATCACTTGTGCTAAAGAATGGTTTTTCAATCACTCAAAATGATGGAGTACATATAGAGCTAGAGCTTGGGCAAGTCAGCCCTCTCACAAGCTTTACCACTTAGCCATGGAGGGTAAGGCTCACACACTAGATTCCATAATCTCACACAAGGGAGAAAATCAGCCTAGCAATCAGGCTGACCACTCACACACAACCTAGAGAGCTAGAGAATGCTCTCATGGCACACTCCTAGAGGTCACATAACCCACAAACCCATGGAGAATCGCCATGTATCCATGGCTAGCACACAAGGATCTCACCTCACCTAAAAAGTAAGGAGAGGTACTTTTATCCTAGTCAGCACACTCTGACAAGGCAATCCTAAGACCAAGGACCTTTTTGGATATTTCTCCCAGTAGGTCTTGACCCTCGACCTCTTGCCTTTTTCTTTTCTCAGGCTAAGGCATGGAGCCAATACCCATGCCTACCCAGACATCGACGGTCCATGACCCCCGAAACTTTGAAAAATCATATCTCCCAATCCGACCGTTGGATCAGCCTCAAACTTGGACCGTAGACATATTGCCACCTGATCTTTCCAATGGTGAAGTTGGATTGGCAATCGGAGGAGGCATCTGGTACTTTCCTGGAACTTGCTCCTGTGGACCTGAAACTAAGCCAGATGGCTCCTTTCCCAACAATCTCCCACTTTGCCGCAGTCAGAGTGGGCTGAGTCCACATGCCTTCATGCAGAACTGCTGCTTCTCACGGGTCACTGGCTTGGTGCATGAATCAGCGACCTGCTTGCTGGTTGGAGTAAACTCCAGCTTGATAGCACCCTCCTGTACCATGTGCCTGATGAAATGATATGCGATGTCAATGTGCTTGGTGCGTGCATGGTGCTCAGGATTCTTGGCGAGTGCGATTGCGCTCTGGTTGTCGACGCGCACAGGAACTGGAACTACTGCACTCCCATTCATCTCTGCAATGAGACGTTGGAGCCAAACTGCTTCCTTGGCTCCAAATCTGAGAGATACGTACTCAGCTTCTGTACTCGAGGTTGCCACGACCACCTGCCGCTTGCTGCACCAGCTGATGGCCCCACCATTCATGAGGAACACATGTCCAGAGATGGACTTGCGGTCCTCAGGGTTTGAAGCCCAATCTGTATCTGTGTAGCCGATGATGTTGTTGTCATTGCCGTTGTAGGTGATGCCGATGTTGATGGTTCCAGCAAGGTAGCGGAAGATCCGCTTCACTGCCTTCTCGTGCTCCGGTCCGGGATTAGCCAAGTGCTGGCTCACAGTGCTCACAGCCTGTGCGAGGTCCGGCCTGGTTGCCACCATCAGGTACATGAGACTGCCGACGGCACTCTGGTACTTCTGCCGCTCAGCTGCATTTGCTTCTCCATTGAAGCTCACGAGGTACTGCCGCGTCTCCAGCGGCGTGCTGATGGGTTTTGCCTCTGCCATGCCGAACCGCTGCAAAACATCCTTGATATAGCGGCTCTGCTGCAGCGAGAGAGAGCGTGACTTGCGGTCACGCGTGATCTGGATACCGAGGAAGTATGATGCCTCCCCGAGATCAGACATCTGGAAGCGCTCCTGCATGGCTTCCTTGAACTCCTGCTGTGCACACATACTGTTAGAAAGGAGGAGCATGTCATCCACATAGACAATGATGATGAGGATCTCATGCTCATGCTGCCAGCGATACACGCTGTAGTCACGCTCGCTGCGCTCAAACCCCATGCACTGCAATGCCGCATCCAATTTCTGGTTCCAAGCACGCGACGCTTGCTTGAGGCCGTACAGCGATTTCTGGACCTTGCAGACCAAGTGCTCCATGTAGATCTCCTCCTCCAAGTCACCATTCAAGAATGCCGTCTTGACATCCATGTGGTGAACCTCAAAGTCCTCAGCTACTGCATAAGAGAGGAGCGTGGGCACAGAGGCAAACTTTGCAACAGGGGCAAAAGTTTCTGTGTAGTCGATGCCCTCCTGCTGCGAGTAGCCCTTGGCGACCAGCCTCGCCTTGTACTTTTCCAGGTTACCATCTCCTCCCCGCTTCTTCTTGAACACCCATTTGCACTTGATCACCTTACGTCCTGGTGGACGCTCATTCAGCTCCCACGTACCGTTATCCAGCTGCGACTATATCTCTTGCTGCACGGCTTCCGCCCAATCTGCTGCATCCTGTGCAGCCATGGCCTCCTTGTATGATGTTGGCTCATCTGAATCTGCTGCAACTGCGACGTTCATCTGTTCTGGTTTCAACAGCATCCAAAAATGGCCGCGGTCACCAGGCTTGTAACGCATCCTAAGAGGGTATCTACGACCTGGTGCTGGAGCGTTGGCGGGCGGCTGGCGCGGTGCTGCTGGCACAAATGCTGCTGCTGGTGGTGCTACATCTCCCTCCTCTGCTTCTGCCGATGAAGCTGCTATATCTGCAACATCAGACATGTGAGAGTAGAGTGATTCTCCCACTGTCACAGTAGAGGAAGGATCGGGAGAAACTGGGTCAGGAAGAATTTCTACTCCCACTGTCTCGTCAGCTGCTGGTTCTACTACCTCTTCACACACGATGTTGGTGCCGATGACGTTACTCTCGTTGAAGACGACATCCCTAGAGATGATGACGTGGTCTGTATCCCTCTCGTAGAGGCGATATGCCTTGCTTGCCACGTCGTAGCCAATCATCAGCATCTGTGTACTCTTCGCATCCCACTTTTGCCGCTTCTCCTTTCGCACGTGCATGTGCGCCAAGCTGCCAAACGCGCGAAGATGACCTACGCTTGGCTTCTTGCTGAACCACGCCTCGTACGGCAACATCTGCTCCAGCGCCTTAGTTGGACTGCGGTTCTTGATGTAGACCGCAGTGCTCACGGCTTCAGCCCAGAAGTCGTAGGTCAGCCGAGCCGCAGGTAGCATGGAGCGCGCCGACTCCACAATGGTACGGTTGGCACGTTCTGCTATACCGTTCTGCTGCGGCGAGTACGGCGCGGTACGCTGTGCCTTGATGCCGGCTGCTGCGAGGTAGTCTTGGAATTCCTTGCTCAGGTACTCTCCACCGCGGTCGCTGCGCAACGCCTTGATCTTCTTGCCAGATTGGTTCTCCACCACGGCCTTGAACTCCTTGAACCTGTCAAAGCACTGGTCCTTGGAGGAAAGGAAGTACACAGCAGTGTAACGGCTGAAATCATCAATGAAGGTGAGAAAATACCTAGAGCCTCCAAAGCTCTGGGTCTGCATCGGTCCGCACAAGTCCGTGTGGACCAGCTCCAACAGCTCTTTTGCACGCTCCCCTACTCCAGAGAACGCCTCGCGATGCTGCTTCGCCTCCAAACAGCTGATACATAACTGCTGCTCAAAGTTAGAGATGGTAGGCAGGTCACACACCATCACCTTTGCTTGAAGCTGCTGCAAAGCGCGCATGCCGATATGGCCGTATCGCGCATGCCAGATCTCACCATCTATCGCCTGCTCCACTGCTGCAAGACTCTGCTCACGCGGGATCTTGGTCGCCCCCAGCAGGCGGTACATGTCGCCCTCCTTCACCGGCTTGGCCAACTCCTCTCTTGTTTCCTTGTTGAGGATGTAGCCATAGTCATGATCGAAGACAACGAGCAGTGCTGTGTTGGTGAGAGAGGACACTGAGAGAAGGTTGAACGCAACATCAGGCACATAGAGCACGCCATGGAAAACTCCCACTTCAATGCTACCCGGGGTCTCCAACCACATCTCCACAATCCCAATCCCCTCAGCATACACCACCCGATAATCATCCAAAGCAATTGGACGGGGGGGAATGGAGAGCAGCTGTCTGAACTACTCCTTATGGTGCGTCAGACTCTTGGTACACCCCGAGTCCTTGTACCACGCCAGTTCCGCCTTTTCCTTCTGCGACATGTCAGACTTCGCCATGAAGAGGCGGTCGCGCACCTCCTTGGCGACTTTCATGTTGCCAAAATGGCACACGCTAGTCTGGTTCTGCTGCTGCTGCTGTTGCTGCTGCCGTTGCTGTGACTGATGCTGCTATTGCTATGGAGATTGGTGCTTTTGCTGCTGCTGCTGCTGCTCCTTTTGGTCCCTCTTAAACTTGAAGCACTCTTTCTTGTAGTGCCCCTCTTTCTGGCAAAAGTGGCACTTGCCCTTCTTCTTGCCTCTCTGCTGCCCGGACTGCTGCTGCTGCTGGTTGCGTGAGCCCATGGCCATGAAAGCTGCTTCACTGCTGCTGCTGCCGCCATTGCGCTTTGATGCATTGCGACGCAGTTCCACCTGCTCCAAGTGCGTGTAGATGAAGTCGATGTCGAGAGTCAGCTGGCACTCCAACGTCTCTCGCACCGTGTCGTAGCTGGTTGGGAGTCCTCTCAGCAAGAGGAGAATGAAGCGCGTCTCTTCCACAGGATTGCCAGCCGCTCTCAACTATTTCGCCAGCTCTTTTGCCCTGTCCAAATACGCCTCCATCCCTTCACTACCCTGCATTTTCAGCGCCATCATCTTTTCCTCCAAAAGCATGAGGAATGCAGAATCCTTGCTTTCATACTTCTTGCACAACGTGTCCTACCCCTCCTTTGCAGTAGCCTTGTCACTCACGTACTGAAGATGCGGGTTGGAGATGGTGTTAACAAGCAACCTCTAGGCCTACCTGTCCTTCTTTTTCCACTCCTCGTACGTCGCTGGTACAGCTGCAGAAGAACCCGCATCAGCTGCACCCTTTTGCGGCGTCTTCCCCGCCACCACCTGCGCTGAGGTGATGCCTTTTGCTTGTGGAACTGGAGCCGGCTCGTCGCCGCTCACCACCTCCCACAAGCCCCTCTCCTCCAAAAGGAGGCGGGTACGGATCTTCCAAAACGTGAAGTTGGCGGATCCCTCCAGCCTCTCCAAAGGCTGGGCTGCTGTTAGAACGCCAGGTGCTGACATTTTGAGCCTTGATGATACTCAGCGCTGTCCTTGGATGGCGGCGCTACCCCTGCTTCTGCTCTTGCTTCTGCCAGAAATCTGTCTGACAGAAAATGGACTTTAGATGCCAGCAAACTGGGAATTTTGAAAAACTGAGCCCACCACTGGAAAATTCAGCTCAAAACCTTTCAGATCCATCCATAAAACACGGTCATCAACAGGGGATTTTGAAAGATATGCCCTCTTGAAAACAGGGTATGCTTCTGCTCCTACTCCAACTCAGACCAGCCAGTTTGTAAACGGCGTTTCTCCCAAACGAATCAATGGACTGCAAATATTTTTGCACCAATGGAAAGCTTAGGAAAGATACTACAATTCGCATGTGCCACGTTTTAATTTGACAAAGAAATGAAAGAGTTATGGTCATCACAAGGCGACACTCTTACTCATAGAGAAGAGTCTAGCCCTGGCCGACCTCGTTTTGAGCATAACTCTCAATCCGACTGTTGGATCTTCGCCATCTTGGGCTCGTTGAAACGCTTGTCTCTTGAACTTGAAGATCTAGTGGTTGATTGTCAAAACGAGTGACGGTTTCAGCCAAACCCATCACTCTCAAAGTGACGGCCTGTGCTGGCTGGAAGTGGCAGAACTTGGCTCTGATACCAAATATTGGAACTTGAGGAGAGAGGGAGCCTTGGAGCAGCGAGCATGTGTGATTGGAAGGGCATCACTTGTGCTGAAGAATGGTTGTTCAATCACTCAAAATGATGGAGTACATATAGAGCTAGAGCTTGGGCAAGTCAGCCCTCTCACAAGCCACACCACTTAGCCATGGAGGCTAAGGCTCACACACTAGAGTCCAAAATCTCACACAAGGGAGGAAATCAGCCTAGCAATCAGGCTGACCACTCACACACGACCTAGAGAGCTAGAGAATGCTCTTATGGCACACTCCTAGTGGTCACATAAGCCACAAACCCATGGAGAATCGCCATGTGTCCATGGCTAGCACACAAGGATCTCACCTGACCTAGTACCTTTATCCTAGTCAGCACATTCTGACAAGGCAATCCTAAGACCAAGGACCTTTTTGGATATTTCTCCCATGAGGTCTTGACCCTGGACCTCTTGCCTTTTTCTTTTCTCAGGCTAAGGCATGGAGCCATCACCCATGCCCACCCAGATATCGACGGTCCATGACCCCCGAAACTTTGAAAATTCATATCTCCCAATCCGACCGTTGGATCGGCCTCAAACTTGGACCGAAGACATTTTGCCACCTGATCTTTCCAATGGTGAAGTCGGATTGGTGATCGGACCAGGCATCTGGTACTTTCTTGGAACTTACTCCTGTGGACCTGAAACTGAGCCAGATGGCTCCTTTCCCAACACTTCTGCAGTTGTACCAACGGCGTATGAGGAGTGGAAGCAGAAGGACAAGCAGGCCTACAGGTTGCTTGTCAACACCATCTCCAACCCGCATCTTCAGTATGTGAGTGACAAGGCTACTGCAAAGGAGGGGTGGGACACGTTGTGTAAGAAGTATGAGAGCAAGGATCCTGCATTCCTCATGCTTTTGGAGGAAAAGATGATGGCACTGAAAATGGAGGGTAGTGAAAGGATGGAGGCGTATCTGGACAGGGCAAAGGAGCTGGCAAAGTAGCTGAGAGCGGCCGAAAACCCTATGGAAGAGACTCGCTTCATCCTCCACTTGTTGAGGGAACTCCCAACCAGCTATAATGCGTTACGAGAGACCAGCCAACTCTTGACCTTGACTTCATCTGTACACACCCGGTATAGGTGGAATTGCGTCGCAATGCAGCAAAGCACAATGGCGGCGGCAGTAGTGAAGCAGCTTTTGTGGCCACGAGCTCAAGTAACCAACAGCAGCAGCAGCAGTAGTCTGGGCAGCAGAAAGGCACAAAGAAAGGGAAATGCCACTACTGCCAGAAAGAGGAACACTACAAAAAGGAGTATTTCAAGCTTAAGAGGGAACAAAAGGAGCAGCAGCAGCAGCAGTCATCACAGTAGTACCAGCAAAAGCAGCAGCAGCAGCAGCAGTCACAGCAGCGTCAGCTGTAGCAGCAACAGCAGTAAAACCAGGCCACTTTCGCAACATGAATGTGGCCAAGGAGGTGCGCGACCGTCTCTTCATGGGAAATTCTGACATGTCGCAGGTGGAGAAGGCCGATCTCGCATGGTACAAGGACTCAGGGTGTACCAAGAGCCTCACACATCACAAGGAGTGGTTTACATAGCTGCTCTCCAACCCTCCCTGTCCTATCATTATGGGTGATGATCGGATGGTATATTCTGAGGGGATTGGGATTATGGAGATGTGGTTGGAGAGCCCACGTGACATTGAAGAGGGAGTGTTCCATGGCGTGTTGTATGTACCTGATGCTGCATTCAACCTCCTCTCAGTCTCCTCTCTTACAAACACAGGACTGCGCGGCGTCTTCGATGATGACTATGGGTACATCCTCAACAAGGATACAGGAGAGGAATTGGCCAAGTCGGTGAAGGAGGGCGACATGTACCGCCTGCTAGGGGCGACCAAGATCCCGCGTGAGCAGAGTCTTGTAGCAGTCGTAAGGCAACAGATGACAAGATCTGGCATGTGCGCTACGGCCACATCGGCATGCGCGCTTTGCAGCAGCTTCAAGCAAAATGGATGGTGTGTGATCTGCCTACTATCTCTAACTTTGAGTAGCAGTTGTGCCTCGGCTTTTTGGAGGGGAAGCAGCACCAGGAGGCATTCTCTGGAGGAGGAGAGCGTGCAAAGGAGGTATTGGAGCAGGTCCACACGGAGTTGTGCGCACCGATGCAGACCCAGAGCTTTGGCGGCTCTAGGTATTTCCTGACCTTCATTGATGATTTCAACCATTACACTGCTGTGTACTTCATTCCTTCCAAGGACCAGTGCTTTGACAGGTTCAAGAAATTCAGGGCCATGGTGGAGAACCAGACTGGCAAGAAGATCAAGGCGCTGTGTAGATATCGCGGTGGAGAGTATCTAAGCAAGGACTTCCATGACTACCTTGCAGCAGCTGGCATCAAGGCGCAGCGTACCGCACCGTACTCACCGTAGTAGAACGGTGTAGCAGAACGCACCAACTGCACCATTGTGGAGTTGGCAGCCTCCATGCTGCACGCGGCTCAGCTGACCTACGACTTCTAGGCTGAAGACGTAAGCACTACCGTCTACATCAAGAACCGCAGTCCAACTAAGGTGCTGGAGAAAATGACGTCGTACGAGGCGCAGTTCGGCAAGAAACCGAGCATAGGTCATCTGCGAGCATTTGGCAGCCTGGCGCACATGCACGTGCCCAAGGAGAAGTGGCAGAAATGGGACGCAAAGAGTACGTAGATGCTGATGATTGGCTACGACGTGGCAAGTAAGGCCTATCGCCTCTACGAGAGGGATACAGGCCACGTCATCATCTCCAGGGATGTCGCTTTCAACGAGAGTAACGTCATCGGCACCAACATTGTCTGTGAAGAGGCAGCAGAACCAGCATCTTGTGAGACAGTGGGAGGAGAAATCCTTCCGGACCCAGTCTCTCCCGATCGTTCCTCTAATGTGACAGTGGGAGAATCACTCTACTCTCCCATGTCTCATGCACTAGATACAACAGTCTCATGGGTAGAAGCAGAGGAGGGAGATGTAGTACCACCACTAGCAGCAGTTGTGCTAGCAGCACCGCGCCAGCCGCCGGCTAACCCACCACTACTAGGTTGCAGGTACTCTCTTATGGTGCGTTACAAACCTGGTGACTGCGGCCATTTCTGGATGATCCAGAAACCAGGACAGATGAATGTCACAGTTGCAGCACATTCTGTTGAGCCAACGTCATACAAGGAGGCCATGGCTACACCGGATGCAGCAGATTGGATGCAAGCCGTGCAGCAGGAGATACAGTCACTACAGGACAATGGCACGTGGGAGCTGAATGAGCGTCCACTTGGACGTAAGGTGATCAAGTACAAGTGGGTGTTCAAGAAGAAGCAAAGAGCAGATGGTCATCTGGAAAAGTACAAGGCAAGGCTGGTCGCCAAGGGCTACTCGCAGTAGGAGGACATCGACTACACAGAAACATTTACCCCTGTTGCAAAGTTTGCCTCTGTACGCACGCTCCTCTCTTATGCAGTAGCTGAGGACTTCGAGGTTCACCACATGGATGTCAAGACGCCATTCTTGAATGGTGACTTGGAGGAGATCTATATAGAGAAGCCGAGGGGTTCGTCATGGATGGCCAGGAGGACCTGGTTTGCAAGCTGCAAACGTCGCTGTACGGCCTCAACCAAGCGTTGCGTGCTTGAAATCAGAAGTTGGATGCGGCGTTACAGTGCATCGAGTTTGAGCGTAATGAGTGTCTACAGCGTCTATCGTTGGCAGCATGGTCATGAAGTGCTCATCATCATCATCTATGTGGATGACATGCTCCTCCTCTCCAACAACATGTCTGCGCTGTAGGGGTTCAAGGAAGCCATGTAGGAGCGCTTCCAGATGTCTGATCTCGGGGAGGCATCATACTTCCTTCGTATCCAGATCATGCGTGACCGCAAGTCATGCTCTATCTTGCTGTATCAGAGCCACTACATCAAAGATGTTTTGCAGCGGCTTGGCATGGCAGAAGCAAAACCCATCGGCACACCGCTGGAGACGCGGCAGTACCTCGTGAGCTTCAATGGAGAAGCAAATACAGCTGAGCGGCAGAAGTACCATAGCGCCGTCAGTAGCCTCATGTTCCTAATAGTGGCAACCAGGACAGACCTCGCACAGGCTGTTAGCGCTGTGAGACAGCATATGGCAAACCCCGGACCTGAGCACCAGAAGGCAGTGAATCGGATCTTCCGCTACCTTTCTGGAACCATCAACATCGGCATCACCTACAACGGCAAGGACAAAAGCATTATCGGCTACACAAAGGCAGATTGGGCTTCAAACCCTGAGGACCGTAGGTCCATCTCAGGACATGTGTTCTTCTTGAATGGTAGGACCATCAGCTGGTGCAGCAAGCGGCATGTGGTCGTGGCCACCTCAAGCACGGAAGCTGAGTACGTCTCTCTCGGCTTTGGAGCAAAGGAAGCAGTTTAGCTTTAGCGTCTCATGGCAGAGATGAGTGGGAGTGCATCAGTTCCAGTTCTTGTGCGCGTCGACAACCTGAGCGCAATCGCGCTCGACAAGAATCCTGCGCACCATGCACGCACCAAGCACATTGACATCGCATATCACTTCATCATGCATATGGTGCAGGAGGGTGCTATCAAGTTGGAGTTTACTCCAATCAGCAAGCAGGTCGCTCATTTCTGCACCAAGCCATTGACCCATGAGAAGCAGCAAATCTGCATGAAGGCATGTTGACTCAGCCCACTCTGACTGCGGCAAAGTAGGAGATTGTTGGAAAAGGAGCCATTTGGCTCAGTTTCAGGTCCAGAGGAGCAAGTTCCTAGAAAGTACCAGATTCCTACTCCGATCGTCTATCCGACCTCACCATTGGAAAGATCAAGTGGCAAAATGTCTACGGTCCAAGTTTGAAGTAGATCCATCGGTTGGATTGGGAGATATGAATTTCCAAAGCTTTTTGGGTCATCAACCGCCAATATCCGGGTGACCATGGGCGATGGCTCCATGCCTTAGCCTGAGAAAACAAAAAGCCAAGAGGTTCAGGAACAAGACCTGATGGGAGAAATATCCAAAAAAGGTCCTTGGTCATAGGATTGCCTTATCAGAGTGTACAGAGTAGGATAAAGGTACCTTTCCTTACTTTTAGATGAGATGAGATCCGTGTGTGCTAGCCATGGACACATGGCGATTCTCCATGGGATTGTGGGTTATGTGACCACTAGGAGTATGCCATGAGTGCATTTTCTAGCTCTTTAGGTCGTGTGTGAGTGGTCAGCCTGATTGCTAGGCTGTTTTCCTCCCTTGCGTGAGATTATGGACTCTAGTGTGTGCGCCTTAGCCTCCATGGCTAAATGGTGTGGCTTGTGAGAGGGCTGACTTACCCAAGCTCTAGCTCTATATGTACTCCCTCATTTTGAGTGATTAAAAAACCATTCTTCAGCACAAGTGATGTCCTTCCAATCACACTTGCTCGCTGCTCCAAGGCTCCCTCTCTCCTCGAGATCCAACAAGATGATCATGCGAGTCTCGAAGTCATCTTCCTGATGAGCACTGTCAACCCCCGCAATGGGATGGCACTAAGGGTACTCATGCGCTGGCTTCACCGTTAGCGGCTCGGCTCTCCTTCAATGTCAAACTCCAGCACCAGTGGCGAGGACTTGCCCCATAACTGTGAAGAACCCTCCTCCGCTCACCACCCGCTATCGATTGTTCCCCCAGTCTCGGTGCGGGAGCCCCTTGCCTCAACGTCTACTCCGACGGACAACCTGGCGGGACCTGCGCAACCACGGCCCGTGCCTCAAGTGATTGTAGAAGCTACGTCCCCTGTCACCGCGTCGTCTCCGGTGGATCACCCATCAACGTCTTTTGCCTCCCGTCTGCCCCACTCTTCCCCTCTCCGAAGCAAAATTTTGATCGCACTTCAGTCTTCGGTCTCCTTCCCCGTCCACACTCTTCTCCTTCTTTCCCCTCCATTCCGGTAGCATTGGTACCTCCATCAGCAGTGTTGCCGGTGGATCATCCGCTTTCCCTCGCTGCGATGCGAGTCCGCTTGGCCTCCCCTCCTCTCTCGGAGCCGCCGGCCATAGCAAAGCAACATCTCCTCCAATGGATAATTCACCTGTCCCTCCTGACGATGCGCTCACTACAGTCATCCCGCCCGGGACCTGCGGGCCATTGGTTGCTGTGGCCACTGTCGGACCCCCAACCAGTGCACGGTGCACTTCCTCCCATATCCGACGTCCGGTCACCACGACCTCCACACGCATAGCAGACCTGACGATGACGCGCAGCTCCTCTAGATGCACGAGGACTAATGCACCCCTACTCATGGTGGGCGACGAACAGCATAAAGCTGAATCTGCTGGAGATAGAGTGCCTCCACCACCGGAAACCTTTGAGGAGATGCGACGTTACCTCCTGGACCTGGCACCAGGAGGTGACTTGGAGCAATGGCAGAGGGAGCACCGGTCAAAACGTACAAATAGTCAGATTGGGCACGAGTCCAGGTCCTATCTGGTGTGCGCACCATGGGGGACATTTACTCAGACGCACATGTTTGCTCCGATGCTAAGGCCACACTCGATAAGTATGTGTAGTTGCAGGGGTGACTCTAGAGGTGCGAGGACAATGCCTATCCATTACGCTGGTGTATCCTGGTGCCACTACGAGACGAAATCATCGTGCAAGAGCATGACTGGATGCACGCATGTTCCGCCACCGTCTCAGAGGTCTACTAGGTGGGATTGAAGAACCCGATTGGAGAGGTCATTGCCACATGTGGTACTTACATTTACCATCACCCTTGCCAACGGATCCACTAGTCCCGTTTTGTGTGCGCTCGCCATGGCGCACCACTGGAGAGGGTCGTAACCCACTTCCACAATCCTCTTCGTCCCACCCAACACAATAACTTGTACTGGATTCTCGGCATCGACCACATGACCAAGTGGGTCATGGCACGGGCGGTTCCCAAGGCTGACACGGTACACGCCGCAGCGTTCCTGAAAGAAGTCATCTATCGAGGTGGGGGATGCAAAGTCATACAGTGCGACAATGGTTTGCACTTAACGGGGACCTTCGCAGAGGTTGCGGTATACTTTAACATTCAAATTGAGAATGGGGTACTGTACCGACCACAAGCGCAATGGGAGGTCGAGCGGATGCATGGGGAAATCACGCAGACTATCTGAAAGTGATCTGACGACAAGGCATCCTCGGATGAGCAGTAAGAAGACGTCGTTTATGAATACAACATCACCCTTCATTCCTCTACCAGCCTCTCACCCTACATGCTACGACACGGACAACAATATTGGACCATTGCTACTTCGACGCTCATGCCGAACGCCCCAGTACCGCCGCGAGAAGACGCGACCGTGGCTGACAAGGTAGAATTCATGAGACAACGGGGTGCTTGGCTTCAAAGGTGCCTCCAAGAAGCTCAAACGTGGGGATCTGTTGCACCACAGCATGAGATGGACCGTGCTAATGCTGGCCTCATGATCGACGACTTCTACGTCGGGAATGGTGTGCGACCAAGACAAGAGGAGGTGGGTAAGGCGAGACACAATGAATCGATACCCTTGGAATAATGCTACCAGGTATGGGCGGTAGACGGGGTCTATGTGTGGCTCGAGGGCCGCCGTACCTCCAACATCATGGTCCGTCGTGAGCGACTAGAGAAGCTCCTGGTCTGTTGGCAGACTCTCGCAGCCGGACGACACCCACCTCGTGTTGGTATTGACGACGATGTGGACGAAGTGGCAACCACGATTGCCGGCGTGCCCTAGTCTCCCCACCGTCCACACCGCCCTCCTCCATCCATCAATTGAACTGCGGTCCTTGCGGCTGCTACGCCCGGACTTGTGGCCGGGTGAACCCAGCTTTCTTTGTCGGATATTGGGATGCCATTCCCGGCACAGCAAACACACGAGCAAGAAGCTGGGACAAGTGCAACATCACAACAACAAGAGCAGCAAGAAAGGACAGTAGAGACAAGGACAGAACATGCTGCAACGGAGAACGATGACATCACCACGAAGCGACGTCGGGCTGGAAACAATAAGCTCCTTACAAAGCGGCCCAGAACCGCTGAGAAGGAACTACCAAGGACTGTGCCAAAAGACCAGAAACAGCTATCTCTTTGCAAGATAGCAGTAAATGCAGTGCCTAAGGCGCAAATACAACGACACCTGATGCAAAAACGACAGCCACACGACAAAGGCAGACACAGCGGACACATGCCGCAATGATGCCTCGCACGACGAATGACCAACCTACATCGCCAACAGCAGACGCTGAACATAGCCTAAGTCTTTTGCAGTTGGCCGCAACAAAATCCAATGTGCATCCTAGGAGACCCCAGCAGCAAGACACGGAGGTACTGCCTCTTGCAGCAGCTGCACCCGGTGCGGCACCCGAAGCGCCAGTACCATCGACAGCAACAGAAGAGTAGCGGCAGAAGGAGATGCTGCCTTCTACGGGAGTTGCACCCTGTGCGCCGCCCGTAGCGTCAGCACCATCGGCAGCAACAACAGAGTAGCGAGACAGAAAGGCGCTGCCTCTTCCAGCTGCTGCACCCGGTGCGGCGCCCAAAGCGCCAGTACCATTAGCAGCAGCAGTACAGTAGCAGGAGAAGGAGGTATTGCCTCTGGTGGCAGCTACATCCGGTGCGGCGCCTGATACGCAATTACCATTGGCAGCAACAGCAAAGCAATGGGACACGGAGGAGCTGCCTCTTGTAGCAGCTGTACCCGGTGCGGCGCCAAAAGTGCCAAGACCATCGCTAGCACCAGCAGAGCAACAAGAGAAGGAGGTGCGGCCTACTGTCACAGCTGCATCCGGCGTGGCCCCCGAAGCGCGAACGCCATCAGCAGCAACAGCAGCAGAGCAGCAAGAGGAGGTGCCGCCTTCTACGGTAGCTACATCCCGTGTAGCGCCTGGAGCGTGAGAACCATTGGTAGCAGCAGCAGAGTAGCGAGACACGGAGGTACTACCTCTTGTAGAAGCTGCACCTAGTGTAGCACCCAAAGCACCAGCTCCATCGGCAACAGCAGCAGAGTATCGGGAGAAGGAGTTGTTGCCTGTAGTGGCAGCTGCATCCGGCGCGGCGCTTGAAGCGCCAACACCATCGGCAGCAGCAGCAGAGCAACGGGAGAAGGAGGTGTTGTCTCTGGTGGCAGCTACATTCGGGGCGGCACCCAAAGCGCTAGTACCATTAGCAGGAGCAGCAGAGCAGCGGGAGAAGGAGGTGCTACCTTCTGCCGCAACTACATCCAACGCGGCACCTGAGGCGCAAACGCCATCGGGAGCACCAATAGAGCAGCGAGGGAAGGAGGAGCTGCCTTCTACCACAGCTGCATCCAGCGTGGCACCCAAGGCACAAACGCCATCAGCAGCAGCAGCAGGAGAGCAACGGGAGAAGGAGGTGTTGTCTCTGGTGGCAGCTACACTCGGGGTGGCACCCAAAGCACTAGTACTATTGGCAGTAGCAGCAGAGCAACGGGAGAAGGAGGTGCTACCTTCTGCCGCAACTACATCCAACGCGGCACCCGAGGCGCAAACGCCATCGGGAGTACCAATAGAGCAGCGAGGGAAGGAGGAGCTGCCTTCTACCACAACTGCATCCAGCGTGGCACCCAAGGTACAAATGCCATCAGCAGCTACAGCAGAGCAGCGGGAGAAGGAGGTGTTGCCTTCTCCGGTAGCTGCACCTTGTGCGGCGCCCGGAGTATCAGCACCATCGACAAAAGCAGTAGAGCAGCGGGACACGGAGGTGCCGCTTCTTGTAGTAGCTGCATCCGGTGCGGCGCCCGAAGCGCTAGCGCCATCCGCAGCAACAGCAGAACAGCGGGAGAAGGGGTGTTGCCCCTTATGGTAACTACATCCGGTGCGGCGCCTGAGGCACAAGCGCCGTTAGTAGCAATAGCAGAACATCAGGAAAAGCCATAAAGGAGGAAGCGGAAGGGACTCCAGGAGGCCAGGTCGAGGGATAAGAAGCAGAGAAGAGAAGTAAAAGAAGAAGGGAAGGAAGGGGATCCCCCAGTCATGCAAGAAGAGCACCTCACTTTGCTAAATGCCCCTCCCCCAAGGTGGGAGCCATTGCCCCCAAATGATAGATCCCTATGGCGAACTAGCTCCCGGCTAGAAGCACAAAGGGAGTCGGAGCAGCAGCCGGGTGAGGAGCTCGAAGTAAGCATTGAGACGTATGATCACGATGAAGAAGAAGAAGAGGAAGAGGTGGTTTGGCGATTGTGTGCAACCTGTAAGAATCCAGTGGCAGCTCAAGGGGAGGTGGTGTGTGAAGGATGCAAGGCTGGCCTACATGAGGCATGCTGCGACCTCGACCTGGACAACTTGCACGACATAAAGATGTGCGAGGCCTGTGCGGTATATCTGAAGGAAAACATGGGAATGGACAGCAAGGAGGAGCTAGAGAAGGAACATGAGGAAGAAAAGATCCGCTCGGGGTACGGGGTTGCGGCTAGGAAATCCAGTATGCCGCAAGAGGAGAAGGAACCCTGTAGTAAGTATGAGGAGCCGATGAACGCTATTACCATATTCTGCTCCTTCTTATGTAGACATCCAGTACATGCAGCTTGCCAGGACCCGAAGGTGCGGACACGGCAGAAGGTAATAGGTTGCAGGAATTGTGTATCCATCATGCTGGCAAAGGCAGATAAAGAGGATAGTAGAAGAAATAGACCTGCACCTAAGCGCTAGGTTGAAAGGTGCCAAGACTGCCGGGAGACGCACGACCGAGTGGACGCAACCTGTAGCTACGAATGCAAAGCACCCCTCCACCGGAAACATGGAACCGAAATCCCGAGACTGGGACGGCATTGTAAGGATTGCATTCGGAGGTTAGTAGAATAGGAGGAGGAGATGGGCAAGAAAGGCGGACAAGCTGCTGGGCCAGAACCAAGAATCCCTAGGGTAAATGAAACGGAGGCATGTGGGAAGTACGATTGGCTGGTAAGGACGCAAAAGAAACGCTACTACAATTGCGGGGTGGCTCTCCACTATGTATGTGGAGACGAGGAAGTGCTGTAGCGAAAGGCAATACACGTCTGTCTAGCTTGTACACCGGAGTTGAAAGAGAGGATGCAAAAGCAAAAGGGGGAGCAAGGAAAGGGAGGTCGGCAGGTGATAGGGGCGGAATGGGAACTATGTTATACCGACTGTGGTAATCACAATGCCACCGAATGGTGTGAAGGATACCACCAGCCGCTCCATCGGCCCCGTGTGCAGATGCTCTCAGGGATGGGACATCACTGCGACAGATATGTTGCAAGACTAGGACTCCTCGAAGCACGGGCACGAGATCAGAAGTAGCAAGAGAGAAAGGAACCACAGGGCACGAGGAAGACAGAAGTCCCACGCTCATACGTGGACACTCACCCGGTCGAAAAACTCTATCCCAACGTAGTGGCATTGCCAGGACTAGAGGGAGCGGCGGCTCGGAACGTGGTGCTGGCCACGAGGGCCCTGAGGAAGAGGGATGTCCCTGAGGCAAGGAGGAAGGTACTAACCATGGTGAATGAGGCGTTGATGGCGATACTGCAATGGTCTCTCTTGACAGACAAACCGCCGTCGGCAATGTCTATGCCACCAGCTCTACAAAGATCGAACGTGCAAGCCCATCCTCAACCACCCTTGTTGGACGATCGACCTGCCTAGCGTTGAGATATGCCAAGTGTACCAGGCACGATGTAGCAAGGATGGGAAGCCGGGGTCGAGCGAGGAGTGACAGCCCCTGGACACACCGGACTAAGAGGCAGCTCAGTGCTCCAGCCACCAATGCACCGACACGACAATGGGACCAAACCCCTACCTCGGGAGGACAACAAAAGGAGGAGAAGGGCACACAGGGACCCACAGTATCCTTTGTCGGCAAAAAGACCTGCATCAGGAGAATTGTAAAGGCCGCTTGCAGGAGTGTAAGGCGCGTGGGTTGCACGAAGCCCATGGAGCGGGAGAACCGAACCATTGACGGAGTCAGAGGGGAGCAAGGGGACGAAAAACCCACGGCTGAAGCAAGTGTGGGGCAAGGCAGTGGGCGCAGGGAAGTTGCGACGGGACAAAGGACCACAGGAGGAAGGTGGATCAGAAGCAGTGCAACGGGGGAAAGGGATGCGAGGGGCACAGGTGCAAGTAAGGAGCTGGAGGGAGGAAAGACATCCCGTGCCAGCAGCTGTCCATGGTGCAAGAAGAGGGTGTACCTGCCTGCTCGACAATGCGGGTGTTGCAAATGCCATATGCATGAGGAATGCGGAGCGGTGGACAAAGAAGGAGGTTGGAACTGTGTATCCTGTCAAAAGATCAAACATGGGATTCCCATGGAAGTCGGGGTCATGCTGGGGCGAGAATACAACGCTAAGGCAGGCATCATATGCTATGGATGCAGGAGGCGACTAGTGGCTCCACATGGGAGACGCGACTATTGTAAGCACGTCGCATACGTAGTTTGTACCAAGACGAACGACGATAGATGGGACAACTGCAGCAAATGTTGGGTGCGACTGCATACGGGCACGGCCGAGGGCGATTGCCCCAGCTACTCTATAGAGTTGAGATGGGTGACTCCATGGTGTGAGAAGTGTGGATGCTTCTCACATAATGAATGTATGAAGAAGGTGGGAGAGAGGAGGGTACGTCATGGGGGGCGCATTGCATTGTATTAATACCTCCGTTGCACAACGTCATGTAGCGAGCCGTGCGCCACATGTAGAGGTCCAATGCATATCCACACGTGGCACTGCATCAGCTGTGACCAAGGGGTGCACCTATCGTGCGCCCGCTGCTACAGGAATGCTCAGACGGGGCTGGATGGGCCTCTCTACATGTCCTACGAGGAGAGTGATGAGGTGAGGTGGAGGGTGCAGGCAAGGCAGGAGGAAGCAGTGCGGCGATTGCAGGAGCAGCAGGAAGAAGGGAGAGGAGAAGCAGAGCACAGGATGATCCCATGTCACATCCCCAAGGCACGGAATGAAAGGATACGGCAGGAGAAACCCCACCCGCAGTTGGATGGAATGGAGAGGACGAGGTGGACAGAGGAAGAGTATTCATCGCAGAACAGGGGACTGAGGAACGTCCGCCGGGGAGGAGATACGAGCACCAACCAGGCAGTGAATGATGCACCAGAAGGGAGAGGGCAGGATGAACGAAACAAGAAAGGAGGATGGATGGACGAGGACATCTAGCTTGTTTTGCAGGAATAGGGTATAACAGTGCTAACAATGTTTCGTTCATCCTCTAGAAAGGTGGAGAAGCAAGGAAGGCCTGGGGTCAGGATCCGAGAAAGCGGTCGATGGATGATCCGACGACCATCGACCGATGAAAAGAAAAAACGAAAGGAGCAGTTTGAGTCTGGGAGTGACGGGGCGCGAAGGAAGATATTTCGACGGACACCGGAACCCGACCTGACCTGCTGAGAGGAAAGGAAAGCGGCCTGAGGCTGGCTTGATGGTAGTGGGGCCGTGTCTGAACCTCGAAGAGAGGAGCGGAATATGAGATGCCTTATCCAAGGGCGTTTAGATGTACAAGCCGCGAAATGGGCCAGCCAGCGGGGGGGAGGTCTGGGAAGCATCACGCAAAAGAAGGATAAGAGAAGAAGAACAGGAGGAGATTCAGCTACTGTTCGTCAAACAAACAACCAACTGACTGCCGTTGCTGAAGATCGCTGAGAAACTGAGATCCAATACCAGTGGCGCTTAATTGAGTGCCCCTACAACCGACTCCTGACCCGATCCCGGTGTGGGAGACGAGTCCAGTGGCTACCAACACGACTGAGAGATTGCTGCCCCTCAGTCAATCCAGACCGTCGAGCGAGAACCGTGTCCTATCTCCTGACAAGCTAGAGTAGAGAAGTTAGAGTAGGCAGGGTGTGTATGTGTGTGCATGAGTGTGCAACCATCCCCAGATAGGAAAGCCCCTTCCCGAGGAGCATACAACGGAGCCGTCATGGATTGGTCCCGAATTCCCGCGGGAGCTCCAGCCGCCCAACTCAAGCAGAGCCGCTCGAGACTCAACGATGACCTTTTACGCCATCTAAAGCTGCTGGAATGTACCTCATCGGCTAGGTGTGCGGAAAGTCTTCGGAGTGATGCAATGGTCGCATCATCCTGCTTGTTGGGCCATGGAGCAGTTTTGACAACCATGGTTTCAGAGACTTCCCCGTGATGACGAACCGCGTCCCGTGGAGAGTTGGTAGGAGGTGGCCCGTGATGTCAGACGACACGCCGAAGAAGCAGCTGAAAGACGGGCCGAGGCCGTTCCGGCCTTCCAGCGATATCGACAAGAGCTCTTCCGTCTGCAGGAGCATGACCTCACATGCGATAGTTCTCATTCAGGTCGATGCGTGGAAGGACAGCTGGAGTTGCGACGTACTGCCCTGCAAACAAGCAAGGAAGGCAACGTGAACCACACTCTGTTCTTGCAGGAACCAGCTCCGACCGACGATCCGTCGATTCAGGAGGCCTACGGTTTGCGCATGCTGGTGAATGATGTATAGAGGAGGGATTGCATGTCTAGTGAAGGGATGTTGCATGTCTATGTATTCATGGACTATTGATTGTTCACCTTGTTTTGTTTTTGTTAGTAGGATAACTTGATGGACATCATCTCATCCGGTGAATGATTGCCCGTTGGTGGTGAAATGGTAAGAAAGAGTATGGTCAGAATAACCACGGTGGTATTCAGCTTATCCTATGTATAACATCAGGAGGGAATGTATTGGCAGAGTTTAAACTATACGGCGGATAATTGGTTGCCGATGGTAGAACGCGGGTGAACGGAACGAGTATAGTTGCAGAGTTGAACTGATCATTGGTAACTTGTTAGGATCATGGACATGTGTGACCTATTTCCTGTATCAAGACGCAACGTACCGCGCCGTACTCGCCGCAGCAGATCGGTGTAGCAGAACACACCAACTACACCATTGTGGAGTCGGCACCCTCCATGCTGCACGCGGCTCGGCTGACCTACGACTTCTAGGCTGAAGCCGTAAGCACTACCGTCTATATCAAGAACCGTAGTCCAACTAAGGCGTTGGAGCAAATGACGCCGTACGAGGCGTGGTTCGGCAAGAAACCGAGCGTAGGTCATCTGCGAGCATTTGGCAGCCTGGCGCACATGCACCTGCCCAAGGAGAAGTGGCAGAAATGGGACGTAAAGAGTACGTAGATGCTGATGATTGGCTACGACGTGGCAAGCAAGGCCTATCGCCTCTACGAAAGGGATACAGGCCACTTCATCATCTCCAGGGATGTCACCTTCAACGAGAGCAACGTCATCGGTACCAACATTCTCTGTGCAGAGGCAGCAGAACCAGCATCTGATGAGACAGTGGGAGGAGAAATCCTTCTAGACCCAGTCTCTCCCGATCCTTCCTCTAATGTGACAGTGGGAGAATCACTCTACTCTCCCATGTCTGATGCAGTAGATACAATAGTCTCATTGGTAGAAGTAGAGGAGGGAGATGTAGTACCACCATCAGCAGCAGTTGTGCTAGCAGCACCGCGCCAGCCGCCCGCTAATCCTCCGGCACTAGGTCGCAGGTACCCTCTTAGGGTGTGTTACAAGCCTGGTTACTGCGGCCATTTCTGGATGCTTCAGAAACTAGGACAGATGAATGTCGCAGTTGCAGCAGATTCTGTTGAGGCAACGTCATACAAGGAGGCCATGGCTATACCGGATGCAGCAAATTGGACGTAAGCCGTACAGCAGGAGATACAGTCACAATAGGACAACGGCACGTGGGAGCTGAATGAGCGTCCACCTGGACGTAAGGTGATCAAGTGCAAGTGGATGTTCAAGAAGAAGCAGGGAGCAGATGGTAATCTGGAAAAGTACAAGGCAATGCTGGTCGCCAAGGCCTACTCGCAGTAGGAGGACATCGATGGCCAGGAGCACCTGGTTTGCAAGCTGCAAAAGTCGCTGTACGGCCTCAACCAATCATTGCATGCTTGAAATCAGAAGTTGGATGCGGCGTTGCAGTGCATGGGGTTTGAGCGTAGTGAGTGTGACTACAGCATCTATCGCTAGCAGCATGGTCATGAGGTGCTCATCATCATCATCTATGTGGATGACATGCTCCTCCTTTCCAACAACATGTCTGCGCTGTAGGAGTTCAAGGAAGCTATGCAAGAGCGCTTCCAGATTTCTGATCTCGAGGAGGCATCATACTTCCTCGGTATCCAGATCACGCATGACCGTAAGTCATGCTCTCTCTCGCTGCATCAAAGCCACTACATCAAAGATGTTTTGTAGCGGCTTGGCATGGCAGAGGCAAAACCCATCGGCACGCCGCCAGAGACGCGGCAGTACCTCGTGAGCTTCAATTGAGAAGGAAATACAACTGAGCGGCAGAAGTACCATAGCGCCATCAGTAGCCTCATGTTCTTGATGGTGGCAACCAGGACAGACCTCGCACAGGCTGTTAGCGCTGTGAGCCAGCATATGGCAAACCCCGGACCTGAGCACCAGAAGGCAGTGAATTGGATCTTCCGCTAGCTTGCTGAACCCATCAATATGGACATCACCTACAACGGCAAGGACAACAGCATCATCGGCTATACAGAGGCAGATTGGGCTTCAAACCCTGAGGACCGTAAGTCCAACTTAGGACATGTGTTCCTTATGAATGGTAGGACCATCAGCTGGTGTAGCAAGTGGCATTTGGTCGTGGCCACCTCAAGCACGGAAGCTGAGAACGTCTCTCTTGGCTTTGGAGCGAAGGAAGTAGTTTGGCTTTAGCGTCTCATGGCAAAGATGAATCGGACTGCATGAGTTCCACTTCTTCTACGCGTCGACAACCACAGCGCAATCGCGCTCGCCAAGAATCCTGCGCACCATGCATGCACCAAGCACATTGACATCGCATATCACTTCATCAGGCATATGGTGCAGGAAGGTGCTATCAAGTTGGAGTTTACTCGAATCAGCAAGCAGGTCGCTGATTTTCTGCACCAAGCCATTGACCCATGAGAAGCAGCAAATCTGCATGAAGGCATGTGGACTCAGCCCACTCTGACTGCGGCAAAGTAGGAGATTGTTGGAAAAGGAGCCATTTGGCTCAGTTTCAGGTCCAGAGGAGCAAGTTCCAAGAAAGTACCAGATGCCTACTCCGATCGTCTATCCGACCTAACCATTGGAAAGATCAAGTGGCAAAATGTCTCGGGTCCAAGTTTGAGGTAGATCCAATGGTCGGATTGGGAGATATGAATTTTTTAAGTTTTTGGGGTCATCAACCGCCAATATCCGGGTGACCATGGGCGATGGCTCCATGCCTTAGCCTGAGAAAAGAAAAAGGCAAGAGGTTCAGGGACAAGACCTGATGGCAGAAATATCCGAAAAAGGTCCTTGGTCTTAGAATTGCCTTGTCAGAGTGTGCTGAGTAGGATAAAGGTACCTTTCCTTACTTTTTAGGTGAGGTGAGATCCTTGTGTGCTAGCCATGGACACATGGCGATTCTCCATGGGATTGTGGGTCATGTAACCACTAGGAGTATGCCATGAGTGCATTTTCTAGCTTTGTAGGTCGTGTGTGAGTGGTCAGCCTCATTGCTAGGTTGTTTTCCTCCCTTGCGTAAGATTATGGACTCTAGTGTGTGAGCCTTAGCATCCATGGCTAAATGGTGTGGCTTGTGAGAGGGCTGATTTACCCAAGCTCTAGCTCTATATGGACTCCCTCATTTTGAGTGATTAAACAACCATTCTTCAGCATAAATGATGCCCTTCTAATCACACTTGCTCGCTGCTCCAAGGCTCCCTCTCTCCTCGAAATCCAACAAGATGATCATGCGAGCCTCGGAGTCATCTTCCCGGTGAGCACTGTCACACCCCGCAATGAGATGGCACTAAGGGTACTCATGCGCTGGCTTCACTGTCAGCAGCTCGGCTCTCCTTCAATATCAAACTCTAGCACCAGTGGCGAGGACTTCCCCCATAACTATGAGGAATCCTCCTCCGCTCACAACCCGCTATCGATTGTTCCCCCAGTCTCGGTGGGGGAGCCCCTTGCCTCAACGTCTACTTCGGCAGACAACCTGGCAGGGCCTGCGCAACCGCGGCCCGTGCCTCAAGTGATTGTAGAAGCTACGTCCCCTGTCACCGCGTCGTCTTTGGTGGATCAGCCATCGAACTCTCTTGCCCCCCGTCCGCCCCCCTTTTCCCCTCTCCGAAGCAAAACTTTGATCACACTTCCAGTCTTCGGTCTCCTTCCCCATCCACCTCCTTCTCTTTCTTTCCCCTCCGTTCCGGTAGCATTGGCACCTCCATCAGCAGTGTTGCCGGTGGATCATCCGCTTTCCCTCGCTGCGATGCGAGTCCGGTTGGCCTCCCCTCCTCTCTCGGAGCCGCCGGCCGCGGCAAAGTAACATCTGCTCCAATGGATGATTCACCTGCCCCTCTTGAAGATGCGCTCGCTAGAGTCATCCCGCCCGGGGCCTGCGGGCCATTGGTTGCTGTGGCCACTGTCGCACCCCAACCACTGCGCGGTGCACTTCCTCCCGTATCCGGCGTCCGGTCACCACGACCTCCACATGCATAGCAGACGTGATGATCACGCGCAGCTCCTCCAGACGCACGAGGACTGATGCACCCCTACTCATGGTGGGGGACGAACAGCATAAAGCTGAATCTGCTGGAGGTAGAGCGCCTCCACCACCTGAAACCTTTGAGGAGATGCGACGTCACCTCCTGAACCTGGCGCCAGGATGTGACTTGGAGCAATGGCAGAGGGAGCCACCGGTCAAATAGTAAGATTGGGCACGAGCCCAGGTCCTATCTGGTATGCCCACCATGGCGGAAATTTACTCGGACGCACATGTTTGCTCCGATGCTAAGGCCACACTCGATAAGTATGTGTAGTTGCAGGAGTGACTCTAGAGGTGCAAGGAGAACGCCTATCCATTAGGCTGGTGTATCCTGGTGCTGCTGCGAGACGAACTCATCATGCAAGAGCATGACTGGATGCACGCATGTTCTGTCACCGTCTCAGAGGTCTACTAGGTGGGATTGAAGAAGCCGATTGGAGAGGTCATTGCCACATGTGGCACTTGCATTTACCATCACCCTTGCCAACGGATCCACTAGTCTTGTTTTGTGTGCGCCCGCCATGGCGCACCACTGGAGAGGGTTGTAACCCACTTCCATGGTCCTCTTCGTCCCACCCGACGCAAGAACTTGTACTGGATTCTCGGCATCGACCACATGACCAAGTGGGTCATGGCACGGGCGGTTCCCAAGGCTGACACGATACACGCCGCAGCGTTCCTGAAAGAAGTCATCTATCGAGGTGGGGGATGCAAAGTCATATAGTGCGACAATGGCTCGCACTTAACGGGGACCTTCGCAGAGGTTGCGGTATACTTCAACATTCAAATTGAGAATGGGATACTGTACCGACCACAAGCGCAGTGGCAGGTCGAGCGGATGCATGGGGCGATCACGCAGACTATTTGAAAGTTATCTGACGACAAGGCATCCTCGGATGAGCTGCAGGAAGACGTCGTTTATGAATACATCACCCTTCATTCCTCTACCAGCCTCTCACCCTACATGCTACGACACGGACAACAACATTGGACCATTGCTACTTCGACGCTCATGCCGAATGCCCCAGTACTGCCGTGAGAAGAAGACGCGACCGTGGCTGACGTAGTGGAATTCATGAGACAACGGGGTGCCTGGCTTCAAAGGTGCCTCCAAGAAGCTCAAACGCGGGGATCTGTCGCAGTACAGCGTGGGATGGACCGTGCTAATGCTGGTCTCATGATCGACCACTTCTAGGTCGGCAATGGTGTGCGACCAAGACAAGAGGAGGAGGGTAAGGCCAGACACAATGAAGCGATACCCTTGGAATAATGCTACCAGGTGTGGACGGTAGACGGGGTCTATGTGTGGGTCGAGGACCGCCGCACCTCCAACATCATGGTCCGCCGTGAGTGACTAGAGAAGCTCCCGGTCCGTTGGCAGACTCTCGCAGCCGAACGACACCCGCCTCGTGTTGGTACCGACGACGATGTAGACGAAGTGGCAACCACGATTGCCGGCGTGCCCTAGTCTCCCCACCGTCCACACCACCCTCCCCCATCCATCAGTTGAACTGCGGTCCTTGCGGCTGCTACGCCCGGACCTGTGGCCGGGTGAACCCAGCTTGCTTTGTCGGAAATTGGGATGCCATCCCTGGCACAGCAAGCACACGAGCAAGAAGCTAGGACGAGTGCAACATCACAACAACAAGAGCAGCAAGAAAGGACAGTAGAGACAAGGACAGAACATGCCGCAATGGAGAATGATGACATAAATACGAAGCGACGTCGGACTGGAAACAATAAGCTCCTTACAAGGCGGCTTAGAACCGCTGAGAAAGAACTACCAGGGACTGTGCCAAAAGACCAGAAACAGCTATCTCTTCGCAAGATAGTAGTAAAAGCAGTGCCTGAGGCGCAAATACAACCAGGATCAGAACCAGAACAGGCACACCAGCATCTCAAAACGACACCTGGCGCAAAAACGACAGCCACACGACAAAGGCAGACACAGCGGACACATGCCGCAATGATGCCTCGCACGACGAATGACCAACCTACATCGGCGGCAGCAGACGCTGAACATAGCCTAAGTCTTTTGCTGTCGGCCGCAACAAAATCCAGAGTGCACCCTAGGAGACCCCAGCAGCAAGACACGGAGGTACTGCCTCTTGCAGCAGCTGCACCCGGTACGGCACCCGAAGTGCCAGCACCATCGGCAGTAACAGCAGAGTAGCGGGAGAAGGAGATGCTGCCTTCTACGGGAGTTGCACCCCGTGCACCGCCGGTACCATCAGCACCATCGGCAGTAACAGCAGACTAGCGAGACACAAAGGCATTGCCTCTTCCAGCTCCTGCACCCGGTGCGGCACCCAAAGCGCCAGCACCATCAGCAGCAGCAGCACAGTAGCGGGAGAAGGAGGTGTTGCCTCTGGTGGCAGCTACATCTGGTGCGGCGCCCGATACGCCATTACCATTGGCAGCAGCAGCAAAGCAGTGGGACACGGAGGTGCTGCCTCTTGCAGCAGTTGTACCCGGTGCGGCGCCAAAAGTGCCAACACCATCGCTAGCACCAGCAGAGCAGTAAGAGAAGGAGGTGCGGCCTACAGTCATAGCTGCATCCGGCACGACCCTCAAAGCGCAAACGCCATCAGCAGCAACAGCAGCAGAGCAGCAAGAGGAGGTGCCCCCTTCTACGGTAGTTGCATCCCATGCAGTGCCTGGAGCGTGAGTACCATTGGTAGCAGCAGCAGAGTAGCGAGACACGGAGCTACTATCTCTTGTAGTAGCTGCACCCAGTGCAGCACCCAAAGCGCCAGCTCCATTGGTAACAGTAGCAGAGTAGCGGGAGAAGGAGGTGTTGTCTCTAGTGGCAGCTGCATCCGGTGCGGCGCTGGAAGCGCCAACACCATCGGCAGTAGCAGCAGAGTAACGGGAGAAGGAGGTGTTGTCTCTGGTGGCAGCTACACTCAGGGCGGCACCCAAAGCGCTTGTACCATTGGCAGCAGCAGCAGAGCAGCGGGAGAAGTAGGTGCTACCTTCTGCCGTAACTGCATCCAACGCGGCACCCGAGGCGCAAACGCCATCGAGAGCAGCAACAGAGCAGTGAGGGAAGGAGGTGCTGCATTCTACCATAGTTGCATCCGGCGTGGCGCCTAAGGCACAAACGCCATCAGTAGCAACAGCAGAGCAGTGGGAGAAGGAGGTATTGCCTTCTCCGGTAGTTGCACCTCGTACGGCGCCCGGAGTATCAGCACCATCGACAACAACAGTAGAGCAGCGGGACACGGAGGTGCCGCTTCTTGTAGTAGCTGCATCCAGTGTGGTGCCTGAAGTGCCAGCACTATCCGCAGCAGCAGCAGAAGAGCGGGAGAAGGGGGTGTTGCCCCTTGCGGTAACTACATCCGGCGCGGCGCCCGAGGCACAAGCGCCATCAATAGCAATAGCAGAACAGCACGAAAAGCCACGAAAGAGGAAGCGGAAGGGACTCCAGGAGGCCAGGTCGGGGGATAAGAAGCAGAGAAGATAAGTAAAAGAAGAAGGGAAGGAAGGAGAACCCCCAGTCATGCAACAAGAGTACCTCACTTTGCTAAATGCCCCTCCCCCAAGGTGGGAGCCATTCCCTCCAAATGATAGATCCCTATGGCCAACCAGCTCCCTTCCAAGAAGCACAAAGGGAGTCAGAGCAGCAGCAGGGTGAGGAGCTCGAAGCAAGCATTGAGACGCATGATCACGATGAAGAGGAAGAAGAGGAAGAGGTGGTTTGGCGATTGTGTGCAACCTGTAAGAATCCAGTGGCAGCTTTAGGGGAGGTGGTGTGTGAAGGATGCAAGGCAGATTTACATGAGGCATGCTGCGACCTCGACCTGGACATCCTGCATGACATAAAGATGTGCGAGGCTTGTGCGGTATATCTGAAGGAAAACATGGGAATGGACAACAAGGAGGAGCTAGAGAAGGAGCAGGAGGAAGAAAAAATCCGCTCGGGATACGGGGTTGCGGCTAGGAGGGTGGACAAGCTGCTGGGTAAGAACGAAGCATCCCTAGGGTGAATGAAACGGAGGCATATGGGAAGTACAATCGGCTGGTGAGCATGGAAAAAAAGCGCTACTACAGTTGCAGGGTGGGTCTCCACTATGTATGTGGAGACGAGGAAATGCTGCAGCGGAAGGCAATGCACGTCTGTCCAGCTTGTATACCGGAGTTGAAAGAGAGGATGCAAAAGGAAAAAGGGCAGCAAGGAAAGGGAGGTCGGCAGGTGACAGGGGCAGAATGGCAACTATACTATACCGACTGTGGCAATCATAATGCCACCGAATGGTGTGAAGGATACCACCAGCCGCTCCATCCGCCCTGTGTGCAGATGCACTCAGGGATGGGACATCACTGCGACAGATGTGTTGCAAGACTAGGACTCCTTGAAGCACGGGTACGAGATCAGAAGTAGCAAGAGAGAAAGGAACCATAGGGCACGAGGAAGACAAAAGTGCCGCGCTCATACGCGGACACCCACCTGGTGGAAAAACTCTACCCCAATGTAGTGGCATTGCCAGGACTAGAGGGAGCGGCGGCTCGGAAGGTGGTGCTGGCCATGAGGGCCCTGAGGAAGAGGGATGTCCCTGAGGGAAGGAGGAAGGTGCTAACCATGGTGAATGAGGCGTTGATGGCGACACCGCAATGGTCTCTCTTGACAGACAAACCGCCGTCGGCAATGTCTACGTCACCAGCTCCACAAAGATCGAACGTGCGAGCCCATCCTCAACCACCCTCATTGGACGATCGACCTGCCTAGCGTTGAGATATGCCAAGTGCACCAGGCACAATGTAGCAAGGATGGGAAGCCGGGGTCGAGTGAGGAGTGACAGCTCCGGACACACCAGAATAAGAGGCAGCTCAATGCTCCAGCCACCAATGCACCGACACGACAATGAGACCAAACACCTACCTCGGGAGGACAACAAAAGGAGGAGAAGGGCACACAGGGACCCACAGTATCCTTTGTCGGCAAAAAGACCTGCATCAGGAGAATTGTAAAGGCCGCCTGCAGGAGTGCGAGGCACGTGGGTTGCACGAAGGCCATGGAGCGGGAGAACCCAACCGTTGGCGGAGTGAGAGGGGAGCAAGGGGACGAAAAACCCACGGCTAAAGCGAGTGTGGGGCAAGGTAGTGGGCGCAGGGAAGTTGCGACGGGACAAAGGACCAAAGGAGGAAGGTGGATCAGAAGCAGTGCAGCGGGAGAAAGGGATGCGAGGCGCACAGGTCCAAGTAAGGAGCTGGAGGGAGGAAAGACACCTCGTGCCAGCAGCTGTCCATGGTGCGAGAAGAGGGTGTACCTGCCTGCTCGACAATGCGGGTATTGCAAATGCTATATGCATGAGGAATGCGGAGCGGTGGACAAAGAAGGAGGTTGGAACTGTGTATCCTGTCAAAAGATCAAACATGGGATTCCCATGGAAGTCGGGGTCATGCTGGGGCGAGAATACAACGCTGAGGCAGGCATCATCTGCTGTGGATGCAGGAGGCGACTAGTGGCTCCACATGGGAGACGCGACTATTGTAAGCGCGTCGCATACAAAGCTTGTATCAAGACGAAGGACGATAGATGGGACAACTGCAGCAAATGTTGGGTGCGACTGCATACGGGCACGGCCGAGGGTAATTGCCCCAGCTACTCTAGAGAGTTGAGACTGATGACTCCATGGTGTGAGAAGTATGGATGCTTCTCACACAATGAATATATGAAGGTGGGAGAGAGGAGGCTACGTAATGGGAGGCACATTGCATTGTATCAATACCTCCGTTGCACAACCTCGTGTAGCGAGCCGTGCGCCACATGTAGAGGTCTAATGCATATCTACAGGTAGCACTGCATCAGCTGTCACCAAGGGGTGCCCCTATCGTGCGCCCGCTACTACAGGAATGCTCAGACGGGGCTGGATGGGCCTCTCTACATGTCCTACGAGGAGAGTGATGATATAAGATGGAGGGTACAGGCAAGGCAGAAGGAAGCAGTGCGGCGATTGCAGGAGCAGCAAGAAGAAAGGAGAGGAGAAGCAGAGCACAGGATGACCCCATGTCAGATCCCCAAGGCACGGAATGAAAGGATACGGCAGGAGAAACCCCACTCGCAGTTGGATGGAATGGAGAGGACGAGGTGGACAGAGGAAGAGTATTCATCGCCAGAACAGGGGACTGAGGAACGTCCGCTAGGGAGGAGACACGAGAACCAATCAGGCGGTGAATGGTGCACCGGAAGGGAGAGGGCGGGATGAACGAAACAAGGAAGGAGGATGGATGGACGAGGACATCTAGCTTGTTTTGCAGGAATAGGGTATAACAGTGCTAACAATGTTTCGTTCATCCACCGGAAAGGGGGGGAAGCAAGGAAGGCCTGGGGTCAGGATCCGAGAAAGCGGTCGATGGATGATCCGATGACCATCGACCGATGAAAAGAAAATACGAAAGGAGCAGTTAGAGTCTGGGAGTGACGGGGCGGGAAGGAAGATATTGCGGCAGACACCGGAATCCGACCTGACCTGCTGAGAGGAAAGGAAAGCGGCCCGAGGCTGGCTTGATGGTAGTGGGGCCGCGTTTGAACCTCAAAGAGAGGAGCAGAATACGAGACGCCTTATCCAAGGGCGTTTAGATGTACAAGTCGCAAAATGGGCCAGCCAGCGGGGGGGGAGGTCTGGGAAGCATCACGCAAAAGAAGGATAAGAGAAGAAGAACAGGAGATTCAGCTACTGTTTGTCAAACAAATGACCAACTCACTGCCGTTGCTGAAGACCGCTGAGAAACGTAGACCCAATACCAGTGGCGCTTAATTGAGTACCCCTGCAACCGACTCCTGACCCGATCTCGGTGTGGGAGACGAGTCTAGCGGCCACCAACACGACTGAGAGATTGTTGCCCCTCAGTCAATCCAGACCGTCGAGCGGGAACCGTGTCCTATCTCCTGACAAACTAGAGTAGAGAAGTTAGAGTAGGCAGAGTGTGTATGTGTGTGAATGAGTGTGCAACCATCCCCGGATGGGAAGGCCCTATCCCGAGGAGCATACAACGGAGCCGTTATGGATTGGTCGTGAATTCCTACAGGAGCTCCAGCCGCCCAACTCAAGCAGAGCCGCTCGAGACTCAACAGTGACCTTTTACGCCATCTACAGCTGCTGGAATGTACCTCATCAGCTAGGTGTGGGGACAGTCTTCGGAGTGATGCAGTAGTCGCAAAATCCTACTTATTGGGCCATGGAGCAGTTCTGACAACCGTGGTTTCAGAGACTTCCCTGTGACGACGAACCGCGTCCCGTGGAGAGTTGGTTAGAGGTGGCCCGTGATGTCAGACGACACGCCAAAGAAGTAGCTGAAGAACGGGCCGAGGCCGTCCTGGCCTGCCAACGGTATCGACAAGAGCTCTTCCGTCTGCGGGAGCATGACGTGACATGCGATAGTTCTCATGCAGGTCGATGCGTGGAAGGACAGCTGGAGTTGCGTCGTACTGCCCTGCGGACAAGCAAGGAAGGCGGCGTGAGCGGCACTCTGTTCTTGTAGGAACCAGCTCCGACCGATGATCCGTCGATTTAGGAGGCCTACGGCTTGCGCATGCTGGTGAATGACATATAGAGGAGGGATTGCATGTCTAGTGAAAGGATGTTGCATGTCTGTGTATTCATGGACTATTGATGGACTAAAAGCAACCAAGTTTGATTGTTTACCTTGTTTTGTTTTTGTTAGTAGGATAACTTGATGGACATCATCTCATCCGGTAAATGATTGCCCGTTGGTACTGAAGTGGTGAGAAAGAGTATGGTCAGAATAACCACGGTGGTATTCAGCTTATCCTATGTATAACATCAGGAGGGAAAGTATTGGTAGAATTTAAACTATACGGCGGATAAATGGTCGCCGATGGTGGAACGCGGGTGAACGGAACTAGTATAGTTGCAGAGTTGAACTGATCATTGGTAACTTGTTAGGATCAGGGACATGTGTGACCTATTTCCTATATCATATGGTGAATAATTCATTGAGTAAGTGAGAGTGAGAATACGTAAGAAAGAAGTCAGAAAAAGAATATCGTATAAGGTGAAATGGATAGCGAAGTGTGAACCGTGACTGAGAGCTAAACCCTGCTTCCTGTCAGACCTTATTCCGGCCGATGGCCAAAAAGGGCATAGCAACGGTCACAAGGAGCGCGATGTGGGTAGGGGGGATGACGCAATCCAGATTCATCCCAAAGTCACTCATCCAAGGAGCCACTACTCGCCTAGGCTAGATACTGGCTCTAAGGCTATAAGAACATGCAAGTTGCCTGTCATTAAACACAATTCTCACCTTTGAGACTTCTCACAGAGCTGTCTACCAGAAACTGACACTAAAGAAGAATTGGTCGGTCTAAGGCCCAAGAGTTTGCTCCGCGTGAGAAAGTGACCAGTAGCTTAGGACACTGTCCAAAGAAATGACCCCTATGAACTAATCATTGTGGAACCTTGGCTCTCAGTGTGATATCATCTCGTGGTTGCAATACCAAGAGCGATCAGCAGGAACCATTGTGTCGGAACCCGTTTTCTAGACCGTTGCCTCAGGCACATTGACAAATGATTATGGGCCCATTCTGGCTACTTGTAAGGCTGGCTTCTGTGCACTCTCTCGCCCTCTCTATCTTCGAGTATGCATCAACTCCATCAGCTCCATCTACTCCATCAACTCCAACGGGGCGTATTGGCACTTAGCAAACAAGGACCCAGAAGAAGCTCTATCCTTGGAGATACGACCCTTGGATCCTAACCTAAAAAAGCTTTCCCCTTGGCGACACGATCCTAGGTTTATCAGTGTGCGTTTTTTCTGTTTGTAGGTAATCAGCGGCTAAGGGATAAGCAATGGATCTGTACCTTATAAACCGGTAGCAGACAACAACCTATATCGGACTACATCGGCCTCAGCGAAGCTGACAAGCAGACATGCAGTATGACGACACTCTCAAGCAGGTTAATGGTGGGTTGTGTAAGTTCACACGGTTTGGTTTTCCTTCTGAAGATAGTAATTTGAGATTGTCATGGGGGGGCGTGGCTAATTGAAGATGTTCCTTGGAGAAGAGGTTGAACAACCAAAAACAAATCCTTGATATGAAGCGTGAGGTGTCAAAAAATGACATGGCGCTTGCGATTCTTGTGGCATCAGTGCGAGTCACAGCATGTCCACCTCCATGGTATCACACATGCATCAAATTCTTATGAGAAGCTTGGAAGTGTATACCAATTAACGCCTCTTGTAAATCGCCTGTTCATCCTTCAAATACAGAAATCAACACCAATATGTAGGCCATGATCCTCCTCATGGCGCTACCAAAAAGCTGGGATCCTCTGATCACTCTCCTTATACGTGCGCAACGGGGCCAGACGTCGCAGCGGTAGTGAGGCTAACATTTCAGACTATAGTGCACAGTAGGTAATCGTGGCAACAATTCCTTTTTTGGTGAGAGCAATAGCGAAAGTAGTGGCAATGGAGGAAAAGGTAATGATGGCGGTGGAAAAAGTTCAAAGCGTCTTGGGAAGTACCATAACTTTGGCAATCTTGGGTATTAGGCAAGGGAGTACATGGCTGCCAAAAAGGAAGACGGAGATCATGGTGGTAAAGATGAGGGCAAGGAAAAGGTTAAGGAGTTGACGAATATGATGACTGAGAGCGTGCCAACAACCAAGGGAGCGGCACTACTCAAGCGTGGACTCTACGAGCTCGACCATGGCACGAATCACCACTCTTCAAGGGAGAAGGATGGGTTCATCTCCATAGGGAACACTGAACGTCGCTTCAATTGTGCCAACAGGAGCATTGTCCATGCAAAAGGCGAGGGCGATATGTAGATCAGCATTAACGTGAACAGTACTGAGAAAGACTAGAAGCTCGAGAATTTCGTCTACATGCCGTCTTTTATGGCAAATCTCTTATAAGTATCCAAAATCACGGACCACGACATGACGGTCATCTTCAAGAAGGAGGAGGCCGTGGTTGTCAACAACAAGGACATCAAGATCTCTTATCCCAAGGAGAGTCTTATTGCAAAGGTCCCAAGAGTTGATGAGCTCTACGTGTTGTAGACCAAACCCCTTGAGAGTACAAATGAGGGATATGCAGCGGTTGAAAAGCCTGATGTTGTACCACAAGCCGTCACCATGGCGGCTAACTCCACCAATACAGATGCTGTGCTTGTTGGAACTTGAGGAGAGAGGGAGCCTTGGAGCAGCGAGCATGTGTGATTGGAAGGACATCACTTGTGCTGATGAATGGTTATTCAATCACTCAAAATGATGGAGTACATATAGAGCCAGAACTTGGGCAAGTCAGCCCTCTCACAAGCCACACCACTTAGCCATGGAGGCTAAGGCACACACACTAGAGTCCATAATCTCACACAAGGGAGGAAATCAGCCTAGCAATCAGGCTGACCACTTTCACACGACCTAGAGAGCTAGAGAATGCTCTCATGGCACACTCCTAGTGGTCACATAACCCATAAACCCATGGAGAATCGCCATGTGTCCATGCCTAGCACACAAGGATCTCACCTCACCTAAAAAGTAAGGAGAGGTACCTTTATCCTAGTCAGCACACTCTGACAAGGTAATCCTAAGACCAAGGACCTTTTTGGATATTTCTCCCATCAGGTCTTGACCCTGGACCTCTTGCCTTTTTCTTTTCTCAGGCTAAGGCATGGAGCCATCGTCCATGGTCACCCGGATATCGACGGTCGATGACCCCGGAAACTACGAAAATTCATATCTCCCAATCCGACCGTTGGATCGGCCTCAAACTTGAACGGTACACATTTTGCCACTTGATCTTTCCAATGATGAAGTCGGATTGACGATCAGAGCAAGCATCTGGTACTTTCCTAGAACTTGCTCCTCTGGACCTGAAACTGAGCCGGAAGGCTCATTTTCCAACGCTCGCACAGGCTGTGAGCGCTTTGAGCCAGCACATGGCTAATCCCGGACCGAAGCACCAGAAGGCAGTGAAGTGGATCTTCCGCTACCTTGCTGGAACCATCAACATTGGCATCACCTATAACGGCAATGACAACAGCATCATCGGCTACACAGACGCAGATTGGGCTTCGAACCCTAAGGACCGCAAGTCCATCTCAGGACATGTCTTCCTCATGCATGGTGGAACCATCAGCTGGTGCAGCAAGCGGCAGGTGGTCATGGCCACCTCGAGTACAAGAGCTGAGTACGTATCTCTAAGCTTTGGAGCCAAGGAAACAGTTTGGCTCCAACGTCTCATGGCAGAGATGAGTGGGAGTGCAGCAGTTCCAGTTCCTATGCGCGTCGACAACCAGAGCGCAATCGCACTTGCCAAGAATCCTGAGCACCATGCACACACTAAGCACATTGACATCGCATATCATTTCATCAGGCACATGGTGCAGGAGGGTACTATCAAGCTGGAGTTTACTCCAACCAGCAAGCAGGTCGCTGATTTCTGCACCAAGCCAGTGACCCGTGAGAAGCAGCAGTTCTGCATGAAGGCATGTGGACTCAGCCCACTCTGACTGCGGCAAAGTGGGAGATTGTTGGAAAAGGAGCCATCCGGCTCAGTTTCAGGTCCACAGGAGCAAGTTCCAGGAAAGTACTAGATGCCTGCTCCGATCGTCAATCCGACTTCACCAATGGAAAGATCAGGTGGCAAATTGTCTACGGTCCAAGTTTGAGGCCGATCCAACGGTCGGATTGGGAGATATGAATTTTCGTAGTTTTCGGGGTCATCGACTGTCGATATCCGGGTGACCATGGGCGATGGCTCCATGCCTTAGCCTGAGAAAAGAAAAAGGCAAGAGGTCCAGGGTCAAGACCTGATGGGAGAAATATCCAAAAAGGTCCTTGGTCTTAGGATTGCCTTGTCAGAGTGTGCTGACTAGGATAAAGGTACCTCTCCTTACTTTTTAGGTGAGATGAGATCCTTGTGTGCTAGCCATGGACACATGGCGATTCTCCATGTGTTTGTGGGTTATATGACCACTAGGAGTGTGCCATGAGAGCATTCTCTAGCTCTCTAGGTTGTGTGTGAGTGGTCAGCCTGATTGCTAGGCTGATTTACTCCCTTGTGTGAGATTATGGACTCTAGTATTTGAGCCTTAGCCTCCATAGCTAAGTGGTGTGGCTTGTGAGAGGGCTGACTTGCCCAAGCTCTAGCTCTATATGTACTCCATCATTTTGAGTGATTTAATAACCATTCTTCAGCACAAGTGATGCCCTTCCAATCACACATGCTCGCTGCTCCAAGGCTCCCTCTCTTCTCAAGTTCCGACATCAAGTAGTTGCAGAATGCAATTCATTGTCCAGCGCCTTTGTCATGCAATGTGCGAGCATCTTCTTGATCTCCACGTGTTCTAGGTCCACGATCTCCTTTGCGACTAGGTTACATGAGTACAGGTACCTGATGTCGATGTGCTTGGTCCGCCGGGAGATTACATCATCCTGTGCCATTTTCATGGTACTCTTGTTGTCGGTACGGACCTCTCTTGTCTCCATCTGTGGCACTTTCATCTCCACAAGTAAAGTACGTAGTCACTGTGTCTCCTTGCATGCTTCTTACTGAGTGATACACTCTGCCTCTACAGTAGAAAGGGAGACACTATCTTACTTTCTGCTTACCCAAGAGACTACACCACCGTTCAAGAGGACTTTCTGTCTTCGATTCTTCCTCCCAAGTTGTCGCCTGTGTAGCATACCAGCCGTAGCAGGTCAGATCTTTCTTTGCCTCCAAACTGGAGTCCCATGTGTCGGGTCTTCTATAGATAGCGCATGATGCGCTTGACTACATGCCAGTGCTATGGCCTTGGTTTGGCCACAAACCTGCTCACTTGTTCCACGACATAGCAAATGTCAAGGCGTCTTCCTACCATGGTAACATGAGGCTGCCAACGGTAGACTAATACAGAATGTTCATCTCACGCCGTTTTACTTTTATGTTGGGGCTCATGGAGGAGGGTTTGATATCTGTTGTCATGGGTGTGCTGATGGTCCCCCATGTTGTAGTGCTTTAAGACTTCCATGATGTACTTGATCTGGTTCAGCCTGATGGTCCGTGCTACTCGATTGCGGTGGACGGCTTTCCTGACGTAAAACTCAAGCGGATCCATGTCCTTCATCTTGAACCGATTGCTAAGATCTATCTCCAGCTTGGTCAATAGCTGGACTGATGACGAGCACATGATCAGGTCATCCACGTATAGTGCAACCAGCATCAAGCCTTGCTCATCCTCTCATGTATAAACTCTAGATCATTCTGGTAGTGTGTCAAGGTGAGCCCGGCCATGGGCCTGTTTCACCCCGTAGAGTGCTCTGACCAGTTTGTAAACCTTGCCTTTTGGAGCTCACACTCCCTCGAGGACATCCATCAGTACTTCTCTGTCTAGCTTCACGTACAAGAAAGCTCTCTTCACATCTATCTTGTGGACCTTGACATCTTCTGCAATAGCGATGCCCAACATGAATATGATGGAGGCAAAGATGAGGACAAGCGCAAAGCTCTCCTCGTACTCTGAGCCTCCACGCTGGGAAAAGCCATTCGCTACCATTCTTGCCTTGTACTTGGCCAATGTACTATCGTGCTTGACGTTTTCTCGGAGTACCCACTTTGACCCCACCACGTACGCGTTTGAGGGCCTGTCTACCAAAACGCATGTTTTGTTCTCTTCAATGGATGCGAATTCGCTATCCACTGCCTCCTTCCACTTCGCCGTTTCTGGCATGTTCATAGCCTCCCTTACGGTCACAGGCTATCCCTGAGCCAAGCATGACCAGCTGAATCCGGTCCATTCCGCTTTCTCAACATCGTACTTGGGCGAAGATTTCTTTTGGCGGGTACTACGTCGCAGTGTTGCTGATGGTACTTCAATGCTCAGTTGCTTTTGTTGCTCCTGTGCTGCCAGTGATCTGTTGTTTGAGGAAGAGCCACTGGCCTCAGAGCTTGACTGAAAGATCTCGGACGACTCAGACTTTGTTTCAAAGTCCGTTGCTGTGTCAGCCTCCATAGCGAATCTCCCTGTAGTACCATCATTCATTAGCACCATCTGCCTGTTTTCTACTACCTGATCACCTGACTCAAGCAACACAACCCCCTCTCCTGATGTAGGAGCATGGACAGGGTCGAGCGACTCTCCATTGCCGAGCGTCCAAGTCCTTTCATCAATCTCGACATCTCGGCTCCTGATGAGCTTTCCAACCGCTTGGTCCCACAATCTACACGCCTTGTGTGCGATGTCGTATCTGACCATTACACACCTACGAGCACATGCATCCAGCCTACTTCTTCCTTCTCCTGCTTGGATCTTTGCCCCGGTAGTACAGCCAAGAACCCTTTACTGTGAGGTATCTCGCTTCTTCCCTGACCAAGCCTCTTGTGGCGTCCTGAGCTGCTTCTCTTGCTGCTTCTTACCACGCCTTCCAAACTTCTGCTAGAGTGAGATTCATAAGGTAGTAAGCAGTTCTTGCAACTTCAGCCAAGAATTTAGGGGGGAGTTAGGCGTCAAAGAGCATGCTTCATGTCATGCCGAGGATAGTCTGGTTCATCTACTTGGCAACGCCATTGTTGTAGGGGGTGTAAGACGTGGTGGTCTGGTGGTTGATGCCGTGTTGGCTCAACCAGCCTTTGCACGTTTTGTAGTTACCACCATTGTCAATACGTAGTTTCTTGACCTTCTTGCTTGTCTGCCGCTCTACCATCGTTACAAACTCTTGCAGTTTCTCCTTGACCTCTCCCCTTGTCTTGAGGAAGTAGATCCACATCTTACGACTGTAGTCATCGATGAAGGTTAACAAATACTTACTATCGCATTCAAAGGGGTGCGGAATGGTCTGTACACATCAGAGTGAATCAAGTTCAAGATTGCTGCTGCACGTTGCCCATTACGCTCAGAGGGCTTTCTCTTTGCCTTCACATGGAGGCATGGCTCACACAGCTTTTTGCACTTCCCTTCATCCTTGGCCTTGCATCCCTCCATCCCATGAACCACTTCTTGTTGCTACATAGCTTGTAGTGTGCTGACGGCTACATGCCCAAACCGCCAGAGCCACAGCTCAGCATTTGTGTCAACTCCACCGACAGGTAGGGTTCACCGTCATGATGATGGCTTGTGGTGCAACATCGGGCTTTGGAGACTTCAGCTTTTCAACTGCTACATATCCTTCATTTGTAGTTTCAAGGGATGTGGTCCGTAGCACGTACAGCTCATGAACTCTTGGGACTTGTGCGACAAGACCCTCCTGGGATAGGAGATCTTGATATCCTTGTTCTTGACAATCACGGCCTCCTCCTCTGTGAAGACGACTGTCATGTCGTGGTTCGTGATTTTGGACACTGACTAGAGGTTTGCTTCAAGAGACGGCATGTAGAAGACGTTCTCCAGCTTCAAGTCTTTTACAGCACCGTTCACGTTGATGATGATCAACTTATTTCCCTCACCTTACGCATGGACAAGGCTGCCGTAGGCACACCTGAATCCACATTCAGTGTCCCCAATAGAGATGAACCCAAGAGTGATAATTCGTGCCAGAGTCGAGTCCATAGCCTCCATGCTTGAGCAATGCCGCTCACTTGGTTGCCGGTGTCAACCTGCCTAAGGCGAGGGTCTAGAAAACGGGTCCGACACAATGGTTCCCGCCGACCGCTCTTGGTATTACAACCAAGAGATGATATCACCCTCAGAGCCAAGGTTCTACACTGAGAAGTTCATAGGAATCACTTCCTTGCACTGTGTCCTTAGAACATGGTCACTTTCACGCGAGGAGCAAACTCCTGGGGCTTAGATCAACCAATGGTTCTTGAGACCGCATCTGGCACATTCATAGCCTCTCTTACGGTCATAGGCTCTCCCTAAGCCAAGCATGACCAGCTGAGTCCGGTCAATTTCACACTCTCAACATAGAAATTGAACAGAGGTTTCTTCTCGTGCATAATATGCTGGAATGTTACTGGTGTTGCTTCAAGCCTTAGTTGCTTTTGCTGCTCCTTCGCTGGCAGTGATGCATTGTTTGACAAAGAACCACTGGCCTTAGAGATTGACTCAGAGGCCTCGGACAACTCAGACTAATTATCAAAGTCCATCGCTGTGTCTGCCTGCATAGCCACTCTCCCTAGAGCACCACTCTTCACTGGCAATATCTGCCAGTTTTCTGGTGCCTCTTCACCTGACTCGAGCAACACAATCCACTCTCTTGACTTGGGAACATGGACAGGGTCTAGCGACTCTCCCTTGGTGAGCGTCCTTTTATCAAACTCGACATCTCGGCTCCTTATTAGCTTTCAAGCCGCTTGTTCCCACTGCCTCTACGCCTTGTGTGTAGTATTGTATCCAACCATTACACACTTAGGAGCCCGTACATCCAGCTTGCCACTTCCTTCTCTTACTTGGACCTTTGTCCACGCAGTACAGTCAAAGACTGTCAAGTCTGAGGCATTTGGCTTCTTCCCTAACCAAGCCTCCTATGGCGTCCTGAGCTGCTTCTCTTGCTGCTTCTTACCATGCCTTCCAAGTGCGGCTGCTAGAGTGAGATTCACAAGGAAGCAAGCAGTTCTTGCAGCTTCAGCCTAGAGGCGAGGTGGGAGTTTGGCGTTGAACAGTATGCTTTGTGTCATGCTGAGGAAGGTCTGGTTCATCCGCTCAGTAACACCATTGCTCTACGGGTTGTAAGGCGTGGTGGTCTGGTGGTTGATGCTCTGTTGGTTCAACCAGTCTTTGTACGCCTCGTACTCACCACTGTTGTCTGTGCGTAGTGCCTTGACCTTCTTGCTTGTCTACCGCTCTACCATCACGACAAACTCTTACAACTTCTCCTTGACATCTCCCTTTGTCTTGAGGAAGTAGATCCCTATCTTGCGACAGTGGTCTTCGATGAAGGTTCAGAAATACTTGCTGCCACCGTTTGAAGGGGTGCGGAATGGTATGCGTACATCAGAGTGAATCATGTCCAAGATTGCTGCCACACATGGCCCATTACGCTCAAAGGGCTTTCGCTTTGCCTTGTCTTGGAGTCATGACTCACACAGCTTTCTGCACTTTCCCTCATCCTTGGCCTTGCATCCCCCCATCCCATGAACCACTTCGTACTGTTGTATTACTTGCAATATACTGGCGGTCACATGGCCAAACCGCTTGTGCCACAGCTCAGCATCTGTGTCGGTGGAGTTGGCCGCCACTGTGATGGCTTGTGGTGCAACATCTAGCTCTAGAGACTTTAGCTCTTCAACCACCCCATATCCCTCATTTGTACTTTCAAGGGGTTTAATCTGCAGCACGTAGAGCCCATCAACTCTTGGGACCTGTGCAGCAAGACTCCTTGGGATAGGAGATCTTGATGTCCTTGTTCTTGACAATCACAACCTCCTCCTTCGTGAAGACCACTGTCATGTCATGGTCTCTGAGTTTGGACACTGACAAGAGGTTTGCCGCAATAGACGGCATGTAGACAACGTTTTCCAACTTCAAGTCTTTTTCAACACTGTTCACATTGATGCTCATCAACTTATCTTCCTCGCCTTGCACATGGACAAGGCTGCCATTTGTACACGTGAAGCGACGTTTAGTGTCTCTAATGGAGATGAACCCATCCTTCTCCCTTGAAGAGTGATGGTTCATGCCAGAGTTGAGCCCGTGGACTCCACGCTTGAGCAATGCTGCTCCTTTAGTTGCAGGCATGCTCCAAGCCATCTTGTTCATCAACTCCTTATCCTTTCGTTTGCCCTCATATCTACAACCACGATCTCCGTCTTCCTTCTTTGGAGCCTTAAACTCTCGTGCCCAATGCCCAACCTTGCCACAGCTATGGCACTTCCCAGGACGCTTTGAACTCTTTCCGCCGCCAGCATTGCTTTTTCCTCCACCGTCACCGCTTCCGCTGCTGCTCCGACCAGAAGAGGAGTTGTTTCCACGACCGCCGTAGCGTGCAGCATAGGCGTAGATGTTAGCCTCACTACCGCTGCGACGCATGGCTTTGTTGCGCACGTACTTGGACACTGCCTCATACGTCAAATCCTCCTCCTTCCAACTGCCAAAGACAGTGATGACAGGATCCCAGCTTTCAAGTAGCGCTATGACGAGGATCATTGCCTGCATGTTGGTGTCGATGTCCCAGTTCCTTTGGGTGATTTGCTGCAGCAGTCCTTGAAACTGCAAGAGGAAGTCCGGAATCGACTCTCCCTTGCTCGCCCTCATCAAAATCAGGTTTTGAAAGATGAAGAGGCAATGTGTAAAAGCCATTGGTTGGTGTACACATGCAAGCTTCTCATAAGCCTTTGATGCATGTGCAATACATGCTGTGACTCATGCACTGATATCACAAGAATCGCATGCGCCTTGCCATTTTTGACCCTCCACACTTCATATCCATGATCTATTTTTGGAGGTTCAACCTCTTCTCCAAGGAACACCTTCAACTAGCCACACACCCTCATGACAATCTTAAATTGCCATTTCCTGAGGGGAAATTCAAAACCTATGAACTTTGACATCCCACCATTAACCTGCTTGCGAGTGAGCGTCGCGGGTATCATACTGCTTCTCTGCTTCTCTACTTTGCAGAGGTCGATGTAGGCTGATATAGGCTATTGTGTGCTACAGGTTAAAAAAGTGCATAATCGTCACTTACCCCTTAGCTGTTGATCATCTACAAATAGAGAAGAACGCACACTAGCAAACCGAGGGTCGTGCCTATAAGGTCAGAGCTTATCCTTGTTAGGCTCTAAGGGGCATACCTCCAACGGCAGAGCTTATCCTTAGTCCTTGTTTGCTAAGTGCCAGCACCCGCCATTGGAGCTGATAGAGCGGATGGAGCCGATGGAGCTGATGGGGCTAATGGAGCTAATGCGCGCTTCAAGACAGAGAGGACGAGGGAGTGCGCAAAAGCGTGTATTACAACTAGTCTGTGTGGACCCATAAGCCTTTGTCAACCTGCGTGAGGTTACGGTCTCAAAAACGGGTTCCGAGACAATGGTTCGTACTGAGACCTATCAATGCTTCTTTATTGTTTGCCTTTGGTGGACAACTCTGGTAGGAGTCTCAAAGGTAAGAACTGTATTGAATGATAGGCAGCAAACAGGTTCTTATAGTCCTAGAGCCAGCCTCCAGCCTAGGCGCATAGTGGCTCCTTGGATGAGCCACTTTTGGGACAATTTGGATTGTGTCACCCCCATGCTGACATTTCGCTTCCTGTGACCGCCAAGTGAGGTGAGACACCAGGAAGGACCTTGGAATATTCTGAGATGTCTTTTAGAACCTTCCTGTCCCCCTTTTGGTCCCAAAGAAAAGTAGTCACCGGGCTGGGATTTGTCCCAGTGACCTTTCGCTCAAGAGGCTAACTATGGAACGTCTAAACCATAAGCAGTTTACCTAGGTAGTATTTGCTGGCTATACTATCTTGATTAGACCAAGGGGACTTGCTCCAAAGAAGGAGTGCATGCCTTGTTTATCTCGACCAGACTTAGATGACTTACTCCAAGGGAGCAGTGCATGCCTAATCCTTCCTTTGCCTGTCCAAATATCAGCCATGGACAAGGAGCATATCAGGTCAACAAACTCTCTATTGAACCTCTGTCCATTAGCTCTGAGATCTCTCCTCTCTTTAGCGGTCTTTGCCTCAGTCTTCAACCGCTGCGTTGACCATACTGATGCCTTGAGTACCTACGGAGTGCAATTTGTTGTCCAATACCTTTGTCATGGAATTTGCGTGCATCTTTGTGGTCTCCACGTATGCCAGGTCCATGATCCCCTTTGCGACCAGGTCACATGAGTAGAGGTTTCTGATGTCGATGTGCTTGGTATGCCGGGAGATGACATCATCCTATGCCATTTTCATGGCGCTCTTGTTGTCGATGCGTACCTGTGTTGCTGCCCTTTGTGGCACTTCCATCTTGGCAAGAAAACTGCATAGCCACTGTGTTTCCTTACATGTTTCTATCAGAGCGATGGACTTGTTGTTCTTCTATGCCCCATGGCCACTGCTATGGCTTGACGGATAGGTTGGGCATGTACTGCTCCCTTGGAGTAAGTCCCCCAGACCTTGTTCGTGGTGCAAGTCCAACCGAGACACCAGAACTGTAGCGCAATGGATAGCATGTTGGACTTAGGGACAACAGGTCCTGCGATCAAGCCTTGATGTACGCAGGAGGTTTTTGACCTTCTAGCACAGGGGAAGTCTCTTAGACATTTCTCCATGCATGAGGAGAGTGCGCCACTTGGCGGTCAATGGATGCGCCACTTGGTGGTCAGTGGATGCGCTAATTGGCGGACTGGTGAGGTTGTGTGGTGTGACCACCCCAAAAGTGTCACTACCCACATACCTTAGAAGCCAGGCCTACGACTATATGTACCAGGCTCATTACTCATTCTAATTATACAATCTGGCCTTAGATGCTCCTCACAGAGTTGTCTGACTAATGAACAGTACAAAGAAGACACTGGTTGGTCTAAGCCCGAGGAGTTAGTCTTTGCCTCGCACGAAAGTGACCAAGTCTTAAGTGGACACAGTTGCTAGCAAATGATTCCCTAGGAACTGCTCAGGGTGGAACCGTGATCGTGAAGGTGATATCTTCTCCTAGCTGAAATGCTAGGAGCGGACGGCAGGTGCTATTATGTCGGCCCTGTTTTCTAGTCCATTTGTCTCTTGCCGGTTGACAAAGAGTTGTGGGCCCACACTGACCAGTTGTAAGGCACGCTTCGCTCAACTCTGGTACGCTTTCTCCAAGTACACACATCAGCTCCATCAGCTCCGTCGGCTTCATCAGCTCCAACGGCTTGGTCTGCACTTACCACACATGGACTAAGGACAAGCTCTGCCCTTGGAGGCACGACCCTTGTGTCCCAACCAGGACAAGCTCTACCCTTGGTGGTAAGACCCTGTGTGTGTTGGTGTAGATGTATTCTCTGTTTGCAGGTGAACATCGGCCGGAGGGGTAAGAAACGGATGTGCATCCTTAAACCGGTAGCAGATATCAGCTAACATCAGCCTATATCGGGCTCAACGCAGCAGAGACGTGGGAAGCAGACAAGGGCAACAAAATAGGTTGATCCATCGGGAGGAGTTGGGGCTGCCGCAAGGCAGTCCTCAATCTTAACAGAGGCTACCACAGGGCAGACCACTGGAGCAAATGTGAGTGCTACGTCACTGCCACAAGGTCTCGGACCCCTGGGAGGAATCTCCATTTTTTAGGGGATTGACTTCCCCCTTTGGAGATGGCAGTTTGAGCTGGCGATGAAAGTGCGCGGCTTCATCAAGCTACTAAAGGGAGAGGAGTAGGTTCCTGCAGAACGCACATCTGAGCATGAGGCATGGATGCATCGAAATGATATTGTCATGTCATTCCTCAGCAATGCCATAGCCAAGAAGTAGGTTCCCATCATTGCCGGGTACACGCTGGCTTCCGAAGCTTACGACAAGCTCAAGCACGTGCACCAATCCACTTCCCTCGTGAGCAGACTATTCATCCTGCAACGGCTGATCAGCATGCGAGTGAATTAGGGCGAATCAATCCCCAATTTCATACAGGAACTTTTTCTTGCCTTTGTTCCCACCGCGTAGAATCAGCCCTTTGAGCGCAATGGTCACCGCGTAGAATCAGCCCTTGACCTGATTCACACCGACGTGTGTGGACCCTTTTGCACGGCGTCAAACGGTGGTAGCAAGTATTTTCTGACCTTCATAGATGACCACAGCCGCAAGGTGTGGATCTTCTTCCTCAATAAAAAGGGAGAGGTTAGAGAAAAGATACAGGAGGTTGTCGCCATGATGGAGCGGCAGACCGGAAAGAAAGTCAAAGGGATGTGGAACGACAACGGCGGAGATTATGAGGCATGCAAGGGCTGGTTGAGGAAACATGGAATCAACCACCAGCCCACAATGCCTTACAAGCCACAGAGCAATGGTGTTGCCGAACGGATGGATCAGACCATCCTCGGCATGGTGCGTAGCATGCTCTTTGATGCAAGGCTTCCACCGCGGTTTTAGGTGGAGACGGCAAGAACGGCATGCTATCTTGTCAACCTCACTCCTGCGGCTGCTCTGGGCAGGCGCGGAAAGAAGGACAAGCAACAGATGACGCCACAAGAAGTTTGGTCAGGTAAGAAGCCGGACGTATCACACCTGAAAGTGTTCGGCTGTAGCGCATGGGCAAAGGTCCAGGTGGGTGAGGGTGCCGGCAAGCTGGATTCAAGAGCACGAAAGTGCGTTATGGTGGGCTATGAGACGGCCCACAAGACATATCGCTTGTGGGACCTGGTAGGAAGAAGACTCAACACCGGCCGGGATGTAACCTTTGAAGAGAGGAAACCAGGCAAGGAAGAGATGCTTGATCCCACGAAAACTCCAAAACAGTGAGAGTGGTTGGTACTGCTAGAGTTAGGAGATCAAGCTCCTGAAAACTGGCAACTGGTGCCAGTGCAGCAGGACGTGAAAAAGAGTGGTGTGCCAGGGGGAGCGGCTACGCAGACTGACGCAGCGCCGAGCTCTGACATAGAGTCGGAGACGTCCAAGGCCTCTGAGACTAGCTCACAGGCCAGTGGCTCTTCAAAAGAGGAAAATTTAACTCCAGGGCAGCCGATACCAAAAGAGTAATACCATGGTAAATATCCACCAGCAATGCAACGTCGCAGCACACGACAAAGAAAACAAACTCCAAAGTACGACGCTGACACTGGAAGCTGGACTGCACTGAGCTGGTCTTATTTGGCTCAGGGAGAGCCGCTCACTGAGGCTGAGGCGCTCGCAAGGCCCGATGCGGCCAAGTGGAAGGAGGCGGTGGACAGCGAGCTCGCGTCCATCGAAGAAAATGGTACATGGGTGCTGGTCAACAGACCCGCTAACGCTCACGTAATGGGCTCAAAGTGGATGCTCAGGTTCAAGCGGAAGCAAGATGATAGCATCGACAAGTACAAGGCAAGGGTCATGGCAAAAGGGTTCTCACAGCGCGCAGGATCCAAGTACGCTGAGACCTTCGCACCGGTTGTCATGTTTGCCTCCATCAGGTTCTTGCTTGCTGTTGCTACCGCCAAAGACCTTGAGATCCACCAGATGGATGTGAAGACTGTTGGGAAAGGAGCCATCCGGTTCAGTTTCAGGTCAACAGGAGCAAGTTCTCGGAAAATACCAGGTTCGTGCTCCGATTGTCAATCCAACTTCACCATTGGAAAGATCAGGTGGCAAAATGTCTACGGTCCAAGTTTCAGGCAAATCCAACGGTCGGATTGTTGGAACTTGAGGAGAGAGGGAGCCTTGGAGCAGCGAGCATGTGTGATTGGAAGGGCATCACTTGTGCTGAAGAATGGTTGTTCAATCACTCAAAATGATGGAGTACATATAGAGCTAGAGCTTGGGCAAGTCAGCCCTCTCACAAGCCACACCACTTAGCCATGGAGGCTAAGGCTCACACACTAGAGTCCATAAACTCACACAAGGGAGGAAATCAGCCTAGCAATCAGGCTGACCACTCACACACGACCTAGAGAGCTAGAGAATGCTCTCATGGCACACTCCTAGTGGTCACATAACCCACAAACCCATGGAGAATCGCCATGTGTCCATGGCTAGCACACAAGGATCTCATCTCACCTAACAAGTAAGGAGAGGTACCTTTATCCTAGTCAGCACACTCTGACAAGGCAATCCTAAGACCAAGGACCTTTTTGGATATTTCTCCCGTCAGGTCTTGATCCTGGACCTCTTGCCTTTTTCTTTTCTCAGGCTAAGGCATGGAGCCATCACCCATGCCCACCCAGACATCGACGGTCCATGACCCCCGAAACGTCGAAAATTCATATCTCCCAATCCGACCGTTGGATCGGTCTCAAACTTGGGCCGTAGACATTTTGCCACCTGATCTTTCCAATGGTGAAGTCAGATCAGCGATCGGAGCAGGCATCTGGTACTTTCCTGGAACTTGCTCCTTTGGACCTGAAACTGAGCCAGATGGCTCCTTTCCCAACAATCTCCCACTTTGCCGCAGTCAGAGTGGGCTGAGTCCACATGCCTTCATGCAGAACTGCTGCTTCTCACGGGTCACTAGCTTGGTGCAGAAATCAGCGACCTGCTTGCTGGTTGGAGTAAACTCCAGCTTGATAGCACCCTCCTGCACCATGTGCCTGATGAAATGATATGCGATGTCAATGTGCTTGGTGCGTGCATGGTGCTCAGGATTCTTGGCGAGTGCGATTGCGCTCTGGTTGTCGACGCGCACAGGAACTGGAACTGCTGCACTCCCACTCATCTCTGCCATGAGACGTTGGAGCCAAACTGCTTCCTTGGCTCCAAAGCTGAGAGATACGTACTCAGCTTCTGTACTCGAGGTGGCCACGACCACCTGCCGCTTGCTGCACCA
>SZWC01002977.1:182060-207423 GCA_023375785.1 Penium margaritaceum | reverse complement strand
CTCCCTCCCTCCCTCCCTCCCTCCCTCCCTCCCTCTCCCTTCCTCCCTGCGTCCCTGTTGGTGTTGGTGTACAAGAACTGACATCACGATGCAACGACCAGTGTAAATTGGCCTCCACTCACTTGCATGCACCTTTGCATGAGAACGGACCAACATTGCTGCAGCAGATGGCCATGTGTGCCTAGAACTAGGTCCGAACTCATGCAGGCCAACCTCCCTCTTCACTTCACCAACCTTACTTCTTCTAGTCGCGCAGAATGAGACTTGTGTGCATGGCTCTGCAAGTAGCTCTCTTCGATTCTCATAGTGATTACATTGGTTCAATACTACTAAGAGGCTTCTTACCCTTGTTGCTGTTGGGTTTTGTCTCACATCTTTCACTTGTACTCTGTTGTGTCCTCCCGGCTTGTGTACATTGGCGTGCGTATGACTAACAGCGAGACGCGATGCTGATGGAGTGTTGTCCGGGGGGGCCGACGCACACCGAGGTCTACACGCAGTTTGGTGGAGCCTCCTCCCTCCTTCGTGCTCAGCTCCATCGGCAGACCTCGACGGGAGTCGTGCCGCCAACAGGCACTGTCGTTGCATATGCCGCCCGTAGGTGGTGGCAACTAGCCTACACGCACTTGCCACCATGCAAGCTCAACACACACAACAGCCATGGCAACGGGTGGGGCAAGCAGTTGGTGGAAAAACACTTGAAAGATTAGCGAGAGACAAGTAACGAGAGTATGTGACCAGCAAACTCTAAGTCGAAGTTGACCGGGCCACCGACTCGAAGAGCTCGAAGTGGGGCCCAGCCGCCACCCCGGGGTTGAACCGAACCGGTTGGCTAAAACGCCGCCGTGGTCTCTCACACCTCAGAGCGACTGAGCGTGTGACCCTGTAGGATCAGCAATCGGGGCAAGAACCAGAAAGCTAGCACAACATGCAGAGACATGAAACCAGAATCCACATCGACCACAAGCGTATGTGGAGCATGCATCTATAAGTAATCTCTCATGTTTCAGCCATCCTCTGGCTCATCACCAAATGTTGAGTGCAGCGAGAGATTCTCTTGCAAAGCTGAGCATGATCGAGCACACCAATCTTGCACCCGACAGAGACACCAGTAATGCATGGCTCCATAACTTCAGTTCTGCTCAGTCACCTGCAGGAATGGTGTGTGTGTAAATGGAAGGAGTAAAGAGGTCACTTGCGTGTCTGACAGACAAACCAACACTCCCCCATGAACAACAGACGAACAACCCACACACCACACAAAGGAGCAAAGTACAAGGGATGGACAAGAGAGTGTCAATGCAGCCATGAGCATTACGCGCACGCAACAGGCCAACTGCATGCACAACTGCCTTGAACATCCCACTGCTGAGAGCTTTGGTAAGAAAGTTTGCATGCTGTTGACGCATGTCGACCCAAACGACCTGGACATCTCCTACGGCAATGCACTCATGTATAAAGTGATGCTCTACGTTGATGTGCCTTGTGCGTAAATGATGCATGGCTTCATGTTCAGCAATCGCGTTGGTGCTTTGATTGTTGGAGCGCAATGTGATGCTGCGGATGGGCACGCGAAGCTGCTCAAGCAAGCGAGAAATCCAGACACTCTCACACGTACCTTCGCCAAAGGCGACATACTCAGCCTCACTGGAGCTGCTCGCAACACAACCCTGCTTGCCGCTTTTCCATGAGATAGCGGTCCCACCCACGAGAAAGATATAGCCATTGCGGCTACGTGCGTCTGCATCATGAGCCCAATCACTGTTTGTGTATCCATCTACTACCAGTGAGGGTTGTGATCTGTAGCTCAGTCATATACGCGCAATGGACACTGCATAGCGAACGACACGCAGTGCAGCCACGAGATGATTCTGTCAGGGCTGCAGGGAGAACTGAGCAAGGAAATTGACCGCGAAGGCCACGTCCGCTCGGGTGGTGGTAGTAAGGTACATCAGAGACCCGATCACACTGAGGTAATCGGTGACCTCGACAGTCTCCCCCAGCTGAGTCACGTCGAGTGACTTCAGCAAGCGTTGCCTAGATGGCGTCAAAGGTGTCTGTTGGTTTTTGCGCATCCTCATTGTGCTCTGTTGTGTCCTCTCGGCTTGTGTACATTGGCATGGAGATGACTGACGGTGAGACTCGACACTGCTGGAGTGTCATCCGGTGGAGCTGACGCACGTTGAGGCCTACTCGCAGTTCGTTGGAGCCTCCTTTCCCCGGCGACGTGTTCAGCTCGATCGACAGGCCTCTTCGGCGGTCGGGCCGTCGGTGGTCACTACCACCACAGATGCTCTCTGCATGCGTTAGGCGCTGGATCTGACTATACCGTTGCGTCTGCAGCGTCATGCTCTGCATAGGGTCCATGTCTCATGTTGCGTGACACTGTTCAACATCATGGACCATCTTAGGCACTGCCTGGGTTCAGGCAGCCATAACTCTTTGCTGCTTTTTTTCCAGCCGTTTCTGACCGCACGACTGCGTTTGCAGCGTCGGTATTATGGTATGGTCCAGTTTACATGCAAAACGGACGACGCCCGGGTTTTGGGCTGTCGGCCGTCTGGCAGGGCTCACCGAGAAAACCCTGCCCGCGAGAAAACAGGTCTAGGTCTATTTTCTGATTGGTTGGTTAGCTGAGTAACAAGCTCTACAGAGCTGGGAGGGAGCTAGAACTTGGAGGGGTCTCCCATTATTGCTGATTCTTCATTCCTAATCAGTCACTTTCAGTTTTCAGCTGCTTTCTGGCACTAACACTGGCGCGTGCATTTTGGAGTAACAAACCCAGAGCTTCCAGACTTAGACTCTAGAGCAGCAGAATGAGGGGACAACAGATTGATGCAACAAGCGTGGAAGCCTGCATATGCATGAACAACACTGCTTCCCCAACCTGCTGCCTAACATTTCTTTTTTGGTATCTGAGCCAGAGCATAGCAGTAGCAGCAGAAGACTGGCGTACACGTGCCAGACAACGCCGACGGACCCCCATACGCGCCAGTGCAGGGGAAATGCTGCTAGATTTTTTCCGGCAGCATTGACCAGCCTGGTAGTGGCGTCAGATTTTTTTCCCACGGCCACTGGGCCAGGGGAAATGCTGGATTTTTCCGGCAGCACTGACCCCCACGCGTGATGTGAGGAGGTGAGCGGCAGGTCGCGTCCAACACCTGCGGACGACGGCGCACACGGCAATGTCACCTAGGTGCAGTGACTAGCACCAGCAAGCAGCAGCAGCAGCCTGCAGCAGCATCAGCGACAGGCAACAGCAACGAGTAGTGGCAGCAGAAGCCAGTAGCAGCTACATGCAGCAACAGTAGCCGGCAGTAGTAGCAGCTCGTAGTAGGAGCAGCCCGCAGCAGCAAGCAGCAGCGGTGGTCAGCAACAGCAGCTTGCAGCAACAGTAGCAGCGGTAGCAAGCAACAGCAGCAGCAGCGAGCAGTAGCGGCTGCGAGCAGTAGGAGCAGCAACTAATTTCAGCACCAGGCTCTAGCAACCACAGTAGCAAGTAGTAACAGCAGTCGGTTGCAGAAGCAGCAGTAACGAGTAGCAGCCGGCAACAGCCAGCAGTGGTTAATGCTGCTCGTAGCCCGTAGCTCGCCGCGAGCGATGGGTTGCAGGCAGCGAGCCTGCTGCTCGCAGCGAACAGCGGACTGCTGGTAGCGAGTAGTGAGCTCGCTGCTCGCTGCCCGCTACCCATAGCGAGCAACGAAGCTCGCTATGATAGACGAAAGAGAAAAAAAAAACCCCCCACCCCAACAGCGCCTTTGGTGCGGCTCCAAAAGCTGCCATAGCTGTTGCAGCAGCCACAACAATCGCAACAGCACGTAGCAGCAATAGTAGTAGTTCCTGCTACAACAGCAACCGCAGCAGTAGCAGCAACAACACCCATAGCAACAGCAGCAACAGCAGCAATCGTAGCAGTAGTAGTAGTAGCAGCCATGGCTCCAGCAATAGTAGCAGCAGTAACAACCGCAACATTAGTAGTAACAGCAGCTGTAGTAGCAGCCCCAACAATGGCCGCTGCTGACATCAGCATCCCATTGCTGACGTCAATGTTGACGTCACTACTGATGTCATCAATAAGAAAAGGGGAAAAGGGGGGGGGAGGAGAGAACCTCTATAGCAGCAGCCCTTGACATAACATGGTGGCAGCTGCAAACGACAGCCGTCGTAGGCTGACGTCCGTGCTGACGTCAGCAGCACAAAAAAATCAAAGAAAGGGCCATGAAAACCAACCATGGCTAATAGCCCCAGTGGGGAGGGGTCCTCCTCTGTTGGGTGGACCCCCAGGCCCCCTTTCTTACAGTAGCTACAACAACAGCAATAGTAGTAGCCCACACGCGTCATCGACGGCACCTCTAATCCCCTGACTGGCATTCAGCAATAGCTCGCTGCCCTGACACAGCAACTTGTAGCACTGCAGCCACTGGCCTCATAGACTGCCATCAGTTCCCCGCCACAGTTCATTCCTCCCGGGCACGCCAGCCCCGCTGTGTCTGCTGCCACACATTATCTCGCCCAGTAGTAGAATCAGCGCCAGCGGCATGTAGTGACCAGCGTCCTTGGTCCCACTCTGGGTGCCGGCCGCAAGCAAAAGGAATTTCAGACGCCGCCCCCGCTGCCTTAGGTCGACGAGCAGTTCCGAAGTTAGGAGCTCAGTTTTTGCATCTAGGCGCAGTGTGAGGGTCTGTGGGCATAGTACACCCTCTCGTACGACTCCACCCAAGTCGTTTGCTGCGGGAGTTCAAGTCCCTGTGCATAGGGGAGATCGAGATTGTCACCGCTTACTGGTAGCGGGCTGAGGACATCCTCTGTCGCCTAGGCACCTCTGCTCCACCCTCTCTGGCCACGCTCCTCACCATCAAGCGCGGTCCCACCGGCACGTACGCAGACGTCTTCTTTTTCTACTCCCAGGAAGTCCTCTCCACCATAGCGGCCGAGGGCACCCTCATGCCCTGGGCATACGAGCTCTTCTTGCGGATTGAGGAAGCTCACCTGGTGTTCCGTCTTCAGCGCACAGAGGCCCTTGTATCCCTTGGTGTCAATTCCGTCACCGTTGCTTCCCCCATAGTACCTACCTCCACGAGCTCCTCATTGCCGGGGAAGAAGAAGAGCCGGGGCAAGAAGGACAAGGGTCAGCAGCAACAGTAGCAACCGTCGATTGGGTCCATCGGTGTTGGCTCGGTCTGCCACAACTGTGTCTAGCTAGGGCACGGGTCGTACACGTGCCCGTTACTAACAGACAAGGGGCGCGTCATTGCCACCATGTGTCGCCAGTGGGAGCGCCGTCTCGCCTCTGCCGCCGTAGTTGTCGCCGCCCTTGACGCGTCGACCCCGTGCAGCAGCTCCACTCCTCCGACCGCGACACCGATCCCGGAGATGCCAGCTCCACAGCAGTATCATCCGTAGCCGTCGGCGCCTCCGTTCCCTTCACCGGGGTAGTCCTCCTTCTATCCGGGCTTAGGCACCATCACTCAACACTCAATCTACACTACTGGGCCATCCACACGTGAGCGTCAGCTGGAGTAGTCAATTGCGCTTCAGCTTGGCGTGCCTCGTCCTCCCCCCCAAGGAAGTGCGAGTTGCGTCACTTCCTACTCATCCCCATTGCCATGCATGACTGAGTTGAGCTACGGTCGTGTCCTGCTCCCTCGTTTTGCTTGCCATCTTCTTTGAACTCCTCTGCCCCCCCCCCATGATGACGTTGCGTGGCTTAATGACTGGCAGTCTCGGTTCACGTCCCCTTCCATCGTGTACTCGTCTGTCGCTTGCTGCCATGTGACTGTCAGTGATCTAGCGACACCGGGCCAGGACCCTGCTGAGACCTGGATCATCGACTCCAGAGTCACGCATCACATGACCGCCTCTCGCGAGGCCTTTAGTATGCTTGGTCCTGTTGGCGATGTATCCGGTATCCAGACGGGCTCCGGACAGGTGTTACCTGTCCGCGGTGTCGCCGTCATTCGTTTTTCGTGGTCCTGCCGCTGATGTCTTCGTGATCGATATCCTCTTCGTCCCAGGTCTTGAGCTCAGCCATCTAACAATTACAACCCTTGACCGCATGAGCATGGATGTAGTGCACTCGCGTGGTGCTGGCACTGTGTCGTTGCATATGTCTGGTCTAGTCGTTCTTCACGCTACCGCCCGCGGCAATCTATGCCATGTCCCTCGCCTGTCTACCTCTCCTTCCGTCCCCTCCTCGTCTGCTACCACAGGCCATGTGTTTGTCACTGGTACGCTCTCTCCGCCGCACACTCGCTTCTTGCATTGCCGCCTTTGCCACGTCCACTTCGCTTCCATGAATAGCTTGCTCCGCACCTATCCGGCTAAGGGCCTTGACCACGTGTATGACCTCGTTGACCTCCTTCTAGGTTAGAAGGCCATCGGTGCCAAGTGGGTCTTCAAGCACAAATGGAAGTCGGATAGGTCTTTGGACATGTACAAGGCCTGCCTCACAACCAAGGGGTTTGCTCAGGTCCCCGGGGTCGACTACGACCAGATCTTTGCCCTAGTTGGTCGGTTCTCCACTAGCTGGGCGCTCTTCAGCTTGGTTGCCTAGCATGGGTGAATAGTGCATCAGATGGATGTGAGCAGTGCCTTCCTCCATGGCTCGATGGAGGGTGATGAGCTCTACATGGTGCAGTCCCCAGGCCTTGACGACATCACTAGGAGAGTCTTGCGGCTGCAGAAGGCCGGGTATTGCCTGACGCTGTCACCTCGGTGTTAGAACCAGGAGATCAGCAGTACACTCCTTTGCGGTGGCCTCGTGCACAGCACCGCAGACCCCACACTATTCGTCAGCCCGCGACGCCAGACCTTTGCTGCTTTTCTGGTCTACGTTGACGATCTAGTCATTGCGTCGCCAGACATGGCTGCCATCCAGCGTGTCAAGGAACTGATGCACACCGCCTACCAGATGAAGGATCTCGGGTCAGCCCGAGTCTTCCTAGGCATGGAGCTCGAGCATGATCGCTCCCAGGGTGTCCTGCACATCCACCAGGCTGCCTATGTGCATAATCTGTCCACTTGCTTCGCCGGGGACCTGCCCCTCGTGCCAAGCGCATCTTCACCCATGTCACTTGATGGTCAGGTGAAGCTCAAGAGTCCTGACCCAGCTATTGTGGGGGAGCCAGGTGACGTAACCACGTATCTCTGAGTCATCGGGTCACTGATGTTCCTAGCGACGACGATATGCCCAGACATTGCGTTCTCCGTCAACCTCCTGGCTTTGTTTTCTCAAGAGCAGCGTCACCTCCATTTTGAGGCCGCGATCTGAGTACTGAGCTAAGTCATCTCGAATCCTTGGCGTGGTCTTATGTTCCGCCGCCAGCCGTCTGTGGTCACGGTGGTCTACAGCGACAGTGACTGGGCCGACAGTGCGGACGGTAAGAGTCACACATGCTGGATCCTGGCGTAGTGGCAAGCAGGGGTGCATTGCACGCAACACTGATGAGGCTGAGTACGTGGCCCTTGACTCAGGCGTGTGTGAGAGTGTGGTTGCGTCGTCTGTTGTCCGAGTTGCGTCAGTCCGTCGCATCCATCACATTGCATTGTGACAATGAGAGTGCCATGGCCATTGCCAACAATGACGGCGTGCATCACACGCACACAAATCACATCAACATTGAGTATCACTTTGTGCGTTCGTTGTTGCATGACGGTAGCATCAGCATTGTGTGGGTTGACACAGCATGGCAGCTGGTTGACTTCTTGACCAAGGCACTGAAGCACGACTCGTTGAAGAAGGCTGTTAGTTCGGTCGGTGTGTGTCCGTGAGCTACCCTCTTTGTCCCTGCCTGCGTCTCTACATGCCCAAGGGGAGTCTGATTGTTGAGTGGGTCTCTGCCCATCCATGTGCATTACACTTGTGAGTCATGGGTTAGTATTGGTTTTTGTGCATCCTCATTGTGCTATGTTATGTCCTCCTAGCTTGTGTACATCGGCGTGCAGATGACTGACGGCAAGACTCGACGCTGGCGGAGTGTCGTCCATTGGAGCCGACACACGCTGAGGCCTACTTGCAGTTTGCTGGAGCCTCCTTTCCTTGACAACGTGCCCAGCTCCATCGGGAGGCTTCCTCGACGGTCAGGCCGCTGGCAGTCACTGCCACCACAGATGCTGTCTGCATGCGTCAGGCGCTGGATCTGACTGTACCGTTGCGTCTGTAGCGTCATACTCTGCATAGGGTCCATGTCTCATGTTGCGTGACACTGTTTAGCATCATGGACCATCTTAGGCACTACCTGGGTTCAGGTAGCCATAACTCTTTGTTGCTCTTTTTCTAGCCATTTCTGCCCGCATGACTACGTTTGCAGCGTTGATGTTATGGTATGGTCCAGTTTTCAGGCAAAACAGACGACGCCCGGGACTTGGGCTGTCGGCCATCTGGCAAGGCTCACCAAGAAAACCCTGCCTGCAAGGAAATAGGTCTAGGTCTGTTTTCTGATTGGCTGGTTAGCTGAGTAACAAGCTCTACAGAGCTTGGGGGGAGCTAGAACTTGGGATCTCCCATTGTTGCTCATTCTTCATTCCTAATCAGTCACTTTCAGTTTTTTGCTGCTTTCAAGCGCTAACATTGGCACGCGCATTTCTGAGTAACAAACCCAGAGCTTCCAGACTTAGACTCTAGAGCAGCAAAATAAGGGGACAACAGACTTAAGCAACAAGCGTGGAAGCCCGCACGCTGTATCAACAACGCTGCTATCCCAACATGCTGCCTAGCATTTGCTTTTGTGTCAGCGCTGTGGGAGTGTCAGCGAGCATGGAGGAGAAGCGCTCCCCCAGACTGTGAATGTAGGTGGCCTGGTGTACATGCAGTGTCCGGCTCTGACGGTCACGCTCAAGCTCCATGCCTAAAAACACCCGATCTGGACCCAGCTTCTTCATCTTGTATGTGGAATGCAACAGGGTTTTGACTGACTGCATTGCGGTGGAGCTAGGTGACGCAATGAGGAGACCATCCACGTAGACCAAGATGGCTACGAGGGGCCGCGAGGGTGCACTCAGAAAGAGCGTAGGGTCGATAGTGGTATGACGGTAGCCACCCCTCTCAAGGGTGGCCAAGATCTCCAAGTTCCAACAGCGAGTGGACTGCTTGAGCCTGTAGATGGCTTTACGCAACCGCCAGACCTTGTTCGTTCCATCTGTGAAGGCTGGGGGCTACACCATGTAGATCTCCTCATCAAGGCGTTCGTGCAAGAATGCATGGTTGACGTCCATCTGCTCCAATTCCCTGTCATGCTAGGCAACAAGGCTCAAGAGAGCTCGAGCGGTGGTGTAGCGTCACACAGGGGCAAACATCTCATCAAAGTCGATACCAGGAACTTGGGAGAATCCCTTGGCGGTGAGTTGTGCCTTGTACCTGTCAATCGTACAATCAGGCTTCAGCTTCCTCCGAAGTACCTAGCAGGCGGAAACTGCCTTGCGACCTGCTGGGAGATCAACAAGTTTGAAGACCTTATGCTTGGTCAACGCAGTGAGCTCCTCTTGCATAGCCTTTTCCTAGAAGTCAGCATCAGCTGCCTCTCTTGCCTGGTGCACAGTGATAGGCTTTGTGGGGAGTGATGGAAAGCCGCTGGCTGCAAAGCACGCGACGGCATAGCAAGGGATTGAGGCATCCAAAGCATTGTGGAACTCATGAGCAACAAATCTATAGCCCAATGCTGAGTCAGGGTGGACCACGCTTACAGCAATTCCTAGTACATCAAGGCCAGTGGGTCTGGCCGTGGAGCCAGTTGTCGCAGGGGGTGCACTAGAGCGGGTGCGACGCTAAGAGGACTGTGTAACAGAGCGCTCTGGAAGTGGACGAAGTCGTCCTCCATGAGTGTACGGCTCAGATACGACTGGAGACACATCCATGACTGATGGAGTAACAGTCTCACTAGAGACAACTGTCGGTTGTAGAAGTGGATGAGGAGGAGGTTCGACGACAGTGAGTGGGGGTGACTGTGTCAGATTGTCAGCAGACAGTGGTGGATCGCTGGGAGGGCCTGACATAGATTCAGAGGACAAAGAAGGGGAAGACTTTGTGGCAGAAGTGGATGAGGATGCTGTCAGAGTGCTAAGGAGTGTGTCAGGGTTGGGCATGTCAGGTGCATGAATATGAGAGTCGGGAGAGGAAGGAGCCAAGTCAACAGGGGGTACCCCCGTTGGACCGGAGGCTAGAAGAGACCCATCCCCCCAAGCTGACGAAGCGAGGACAGAGAAGAGGGTGAAGCGACGTGAGACAGATCGTGAGGAAAGACATCCTCAAAGGAGAGAGTGTCACGAGGCTCAAAAACACGTGCGCAATTGGGGCCCCAAAAGCGCCAGGCTTTGGACATGGCCGAGACCCCGAGAAAAGTGCACAAGCGAGCATGCGGACTGATTTATCCATCACGAAGATCCTCAGGGAGCGAGACGATAGCAACACAGCCCCAGAAGCAAGCCAGGCGCAGGTCCGCACGGCGGCCAAACCAGCGCTCAAACGGCGTGATATGACGTGGGAGGGGACCGTACGGAAAACGGTTGCAGACCCACGTCATGTAGGACATGGCTTCAAAGGAAAACAAGGGAGGAAGGTCAGAGGCACTGAGAAGGGTATGCACACCATCGGCAAGTGTTCGATTCCAGCGCTCAGACACACTGTTTTGTTGAGGTGTGTAGGGAGCGGTTGTTTTGACGGACACACCATAAGAGGAGAGAAAGCAAGAGGTGGGGCCAATGAATTCACCTCCACGTTCACAAGGAAAGACACAAAGACGTCGACCACAAGCGACCTCAGCCTAGGGAAGCCAGGACTCAAGAGTGGAATAAACGTCACTTTTCTGTTTGAGTGCAAAGACCCAATGCATGGGGGAAAACTTATCTTTGAGACAAAGAACGTAACAGCCAACACCCCTAAGAGAGTCATGAGGGAAGGGGCCTATGACGTCAGCATGCAGCAAGTCAAGAGGATGAGAAGTGCAAGATTTAGAGGTGGAGAAAGGAGACCGATGCATTTTGCCCTAAGCACAGTCGAGACAGTCAAGAGGACAAGGAGAAGGGAAAGTAGCAGAATCAAGGCCATTTGTAGGAAGAACATGAAGAAGACTGTCAATGGCAGCAGTGTGGATCTGGCACAGGTGGCGATGCAGCAGTTGTGCATGATCAGATGTGAGGGAGTGCGCAACATGCACATGTGCAGCGGTGGCGGGAGAGGGTGCAAATGTGGGAACACGGAAAAGATGGTAACAGGGAGTGCCTTGCAGGAGAATGCAGCCAGACGTGCGGTGTGAGACAGATGCAATGCCGCGACTGGACGAGAAGTCCATGCCCTAGTTGTCGAGTGTCGTAACAAAGTGGAGACTCAGCTCTGGCGATGGGACATACAAGACGTCTGGCAAAAACATTTCCCCCCCTGGGCCAACGAAGCGCACAACACCAACCCCTTGGACCAGGAGCTATTGGCCAGATCCAGTGAGAACAAAGCCAACAGAACCAACCAGAGCCAGAGAGACAAAGGACGTGTGCGACGAGGTCATGTGGTGGATGGCGCCTGAGTCAAGAATCCAGAAGCCACCTGACGCACGAACAGTGGAGGGGTCATGAATAATTGCGGCAAAGGCGGCGTGCGGAGAGAAGCGCTAACCATAGGCAGTAAGACAGCAAGGCAAGAGAACTCACTGCCACTCTTCAACCCACGAAACATCGACAGGAGGACAACCAAGAACGTGGCCGGACGCAGAGCCACACAACGCCCCATCAACGACAGACACAAGAGGCTCTGACCCAAAGCTTACACTCTCACCTCCTTCATCTCGAAGATGGCGCTGATGAGCGACGTGGGAAAGCGCAGCGTCCAACTGACGTGCATCGTCGGGCGGATAGGAGTGATGACGACCCCGGAGGTCAGGCGACGGGGCGGGTAGGATGGAGACGCCCAGCTGGGAGGAGAGTAGATGCCAGACGAGGGGGCGTAGAAGATTGGCCCGCCATACCCCGGGGGCCAGCCCCAGGGGTAAGGAAACGGGGGTGGAATAGCAGCAGTGCTGTAGACAGCGGCTTCGGTAGTGACGGGTGTGCCCCGACCAGACGAGGTAGTGGCGGCGGTTGCACGAGCGGCGCTCCCGGACCCATTGGAGGAGCGTGTCCAGTGAGCACGCATGGTGGAGGCGAGGCGCTCGTTGTCCGGTGGTGACAGACAGTTGGGTGTAGAGTGGCCGACAGAGCCACAGTTCCAACACGCAACAGTGCTGGGAGTGGATGAGGCATAAGAGGTACTGCCAGTGCCTTTGTCCTTGCCACGGCTGCCTTGGCCGACAGCGCCAGGGCCGCCGGTGCCCTTGCCCCTACCACGGCCACGGCCACCACCCCCTCACCTTGGTTGAGGAGAGACGTGGCAGAGGATGAAGGTGAAGAAGAGGAACGGGAGGATGGTGATGTAGAGGGCGGTGTCGTGGTGGCTGCTGCAATTGCTACACGATGAATTCTTTTGTTTTGGAGGGCGCTCCACCAGTCAGTGAGGCACAGGAAGGTGAATTCCCAGAGAGCACCGATGCCTGGGGGAGAGTCAGCAGGCACAGGCTCGACAGCAAGTTGTTCTAGTTTAGAGGCCTTCACCTCCCTGAAGATGTAGGAAAGTTCAAGGATGAGACCGTTGACAATGGAGAGGACAATAGGAAGTTGGCCAGGAGCTGCTGCCAAAGTCTTTCAGAAGGCGTAGGTTGCGGGCCCAATAGGCAGTCTCGTATGCACGCATAGAGAGCGTGTTGAACTGCACTCTGAGGACACTCTGTGCTGCGTACCGAGTAACAGTTGTGTGGCGCTTAATGAGAGCATAGGCGCCAAGAGGGCTAGCAGGCGTGCGACGTGCAGTGTCAGCATTGTAGGACCCTATCTCATCAGTGAGATCATCGGGTCCAGCGTGAATGAGAGCATGGACGGCACAAACGGACTCAGAGTCAGTTGGTACCAAAGGAGGGTTAGCACAAGGGTTGAGCATATGATAGTATTCCCAAAGCTTCTCACCTTGTGCCTAAGCACTAAAACGGACCTCTCATGAAGCAAAAGAGAGGTTAGGGGTGAAAGGCGGTGGTGCTGAGTCAAAGTCAGGCTTTCGCTGTGCGGACTGTGCAAGGGCTTTGACTATAGCAGCGCCTGTCGCTATAGAAGCAAAAAGGGATTTGGAAGTAAAAGAGCCAGCGGTGTTGGATGCATAAGCAAGAGATGTGGAGAATGATGTAGCAATGTCAGCAGTAGCAGAGGCAGCAGGAGTAGAGCGCAACGCCGGCTGCAAGCGATTGAGTAGAAGATCGGCAATATGATCGGTGAATGTGTCCTGATCACCCTATTCTATGCGTAACTTTTCCTCTGCAACGCGCTGGGTAGTGAGGGCTGCTTGAAGAGCAACAAGCTCTTTGCATAGCTCTTCATGTAGACCAACATATTGATCATCGTCGACTGGCATGGTGAGTATGAGTTACTCAAGAGAATTCTTGGCAGCGTTTCCCTTGCCTTAGTGGGTGTGGGAAAAAAGAGATGGCGATGTCGGACAGGATGGAGCTGCAAGGAGAGAGTGGAATGCAAGAGCACGACCACAGGGGAAGGGCAAGGAGGAAGAGAGCAAGGTTCCCAAGTAGGAGGAGACTGGAATCTCACCAAAACTAACGATGTAGGCAATGACGCAAGGGAAGCAGTGGCGGGAGCGTAGACGTTGCAGAAGTAGCGATGACAGCCACTGAGGACGAGGTGGTGAGGATGAGGCACGCGACTCCAGCAAGGGCAGCGCCTGTGAGGGTGGAGACGACAGCTTTTGCTTTGATCAGTGTGCGGACCTGGTGGCTCAATGATGAAGACGCGGCTGCAGAGGAGACCTGAGAGGTGGAAGTATGGATGGAGACGACAGCGCTGGAGAGAGCAGTAGCGACTGAGACTGCTGCTGCCGCAAACGAGTTAGCTGCTGCTGCGACCTGCGTGGCTATGTTGACTGCAGCGGTTGCAAGAGAACCCTATTCAATGGCTGCAACAGTGTAGGTTTCAACTCCCCTGCAAGCAGCAGTGCTAGCGGGTGCATGCATAGCACACGCTGCAGCGACAAATGTGGATGAAACTGCAGCATTGGAGACAAGTGCTGCTTCCAGGGCAGTGAGGATATCAGGAGATCCGAGAGGTATAGCAGCAGCCTGAGGTGTAGCGGGAGACGCGGTGCGACATGAGGGTGCCCCAACTTGCCCTGCTGGAGTTGCTGGTGCAGTTGATGCTGCCGCACCTTGAGCTACATGCTGACTCTTTTGATGCATTCTACGGGCAACGGGAGTTCGTACCGGAGACGAGGGAAGATGTTGCTTGTGTGGTGGTCCCGTTGGTGAGTTTTTCACGGTCAGCGAGTCGTCCGAGGTGGACAGACCGAAGGCCGCGTACACAGCAGCGTCCTCGCGCGCCTCGTCGTCCGCCGGGTCGTAATCCTTGCCGGGGTGGTACCCAGGGTTGTCCTGGCGACGGCGGAGGCGCAACCACACTTCAAACCTGGCCCGATCTGCCTCTTCCTCGTGGTCTTCAATTAGTTCGTCGAGGCGTGCAAGCTCACGCAAGCCCCTTGGAGAGGTAGGAGGAGGATCCGTGTTTGATGGCAAAGCCAGGGTGGCAGCTGAAGCCGCAGAAGCGGCTGCTGCTGATGCTGCCGGGACACGTCAAGAGACAGTGAGTGGTGGTCAGAGTGCCTCACTGCAGCAATGGTGCAGAGCTGCAAGGCTGTGGGTTTGCAGTGCTATGGTGCGGCTGGGAGTGGAAGACCGGAGTTGGGGTCCAAATACTGTAGTGCAGCTCAGCAGTTGGCCCGCGGAGCTGTGAAGCTGCTTGAGATATGGCGGGCCGAGGCGAGGTTGGAGAGTCACTTGAAACTCATGATCTGTGGGGGCCGTGGGATTGCTAAGAGGAAATGAGTTGTGGCTAGAGGGCCTAGGGGTTGCAGAGCTGCAGAGCCGCGAAGATGCGGGTCTGCTGTGCAATGGTGCTGCTGTGATGCGGACAGCCTGGTCCAGAGGAAGTCGGCTACACAGTGATGCAGAGTAGCAGGACCATGGATCTGCGGGGCTGCGGAGCTGCTTGGGTATGGTGGGCCGAGGCAAGAGTGGCGTGGGAGTAAAGCTTTGGGACTACGAAGTGGAGAAGTAGCGGTGTCGAAGAGTCTAGTTCAGCGGGGCTGAGAGATAGCCGAACTGTGTGGTGACGAAATTGCTGCAAAGGCGAACATGAGAGTCACGGAGGGCCTCGCAAAACCGTGGATGTCGCATGTGCCGCACCACAAGGAACAATGGATCAATGGAACGGAGGGGGATCCCTCCTGCTTTGATACCAGTAGGTGGTGGAAGCTAGCCTATACACACTTGCCACCATGCAAGCTCAACACACACAGCAGCCATGGCAACGGGTGGGGCAAGCAGTTGGTGGAAAAGCACTTGAAGAATTAGCAAGAGACAAGTAACGAGAGTATGTGACCAGCGAGCTCTTACCTGCGGTTGGCTGGGCCACCCACTCGAAGAGCTCAAAGTGGGGCCCAGCTGCCACCACGGGGTCGAACCAAACCTGTCGGCAAAAACGCCGCCGTGGTCTCTCACACCTCTGAGCGACTGAGCCAGTGACCCCGTGGGATCAACAACCCGGGTAAGAACCAGAAAGCTAGCACAACATGTAGAGACATGAAACCAGAATCCACATTGACCACAAGCGCATGTGGAGCATGCATCTCTAAAGCAATCTCTCATGTTTCAGCCATCCTCCGGCTCATCACCAAATTTTGAGAGCAGGGAGAGATTCTCTCTTGCAAAGCTGAGCATGATCGAGCCCACCAATCCTGCACCCGGCAGAGACACCAGTGATGCATGGCACCATAACTTCTGTTCTGCTCAGCCACCTGCGAGAATGGTGATAATGGTACTGCAGAAAACTACAATGGCATTATCTGCATCCGTTGGTGCCATCATTTCCATCACCGGTGCAGTCCTCCTCCTACCAGGCTCTACCACTGCCACTCTACACTCTGTCTACACTCCCGGAGCGTCCACCCGTGAGCGTCAGCTAGAGCAGTTCATCAACCTCCAGCTCGGCGTACCTCACCCTCCCCCCAAGGGCAGTGCAAGTTGCGTTACCTCTTGCCCGTCTGCTCTACCGTGCATAATTGAGACTGAGCTACGATGGTGTCCTTCCTCCTCGTCAGTTTCATCCTCTCATGTGCTCTCTCTTGCCCCTCTCTGTGACGACGTTGTATGGCTTGAGGAGTCTCAGTTCGCCGTCTCAGTTTGCGCCGCCGTCCACAGCGTTCGCGTCTCTTGCGTTCTGCCATGTGACTGTTAGTGATCTGGCGATAGCAGTCTAGGACCCTGCCGAGACCTGGATCATAGACTCTGGGGCCACGTATCACATGACGGCCTCTTGTGAGGCCTTCAGTATGCTTGGTCCTGTTGGTGATGTGTACGATGTCTGGATAGGCTCGATACAGGTCTTGCCTGTCCGCAGCGTCGGGTTCGTTCATTTTCGTGATCCTACCGGTGATGTACTTGTGACTACTGCCTCTTCATCCCAAGTCTTGAGCTCAGCCTCCTGTTCTTCACTGCCCTTCACCGCATGAGCATGGATGTTCTACACTCATGTGGCGTTGGCATTGTGTCATTACGTCCGTGCGGTCTTGTCATTCTCCACGTGCCTCGTAGGTCATCCGCTCCCTCCGTCCCCTCCACATTGGCCACCACAGGCCATGTGTTTGTCACCAGCACACTCTCACTGTAGCACACACGTCTCCTACATTGCTACCTTTGCCACGTGCACTATACTGCTGTCGACAGCATGCTCTGCACCCAGCTGGCCAAGGGCCTTGACCTGGCCTCCTTCCCCTTGGCCAAGCCCCACCGAGTGCGTTGATTGCGCTCAGTGCAAGATGCACCGGTCCTAATACACTCGGTCTTTCTCCCGTGCGTCCACCCCTCTAGACCTCGTCCATTCCGCTGTCATGGGTCCTCTCCCTACCGAGTCCATCAGGGAGCATGGACGTTATGTCCCCACCCGCACTGGCGACTACTCTTGCTACCGATGGGTCTTCTGTCTTTGGCATAAGAGCGATGTCGCTCCCGTTGGCCTAAGGGTGAGTGTGCACCCTGGAGGGTCCCTAGCAGTGATTGGTTCACACCACCAACTGTTTTTGGAGAGATTGAAACTGTGGAGGCAACTGGTTCCAAGGATGGCAGAAAACTGGTCAGAGATTGAGGCAATATTTTTTGGCCTCAATTGACTGGGAATGAACACTTGATCAAGGCTCACAAGCAGTGGAATTTTATAGCCACTGATCTAAGCTTTCCAGAATACCAAAGCATGCCAGACTTGAAGCTTCCTAGCAGATTATATGGCTTCTAGAGTGTCTATTGGTAGTCTGTCCTTTTTCCCACCTAGGAAGGCATCCCTTCCCTCCTCTAGAAGCTTCTGCCCCTTCCTAGATTCCTCAGCTTGCTTCTAGTAGGAAGGTGTCCAGAAGAACAAGACACCTCTAGATGCGTTGTAGGACAAGTCACCCCTTCTAGAAGGTGTGCCACCTCCCTGGACCCTCACCTGGCCTTCTAGAAACTTAAAGAGGAACTCTAGAGGTTGAGCTAGCTTCCTGGCATCTATTTTCCACCTCCCTTGAGGCAGGACAGAATTCCATCTTGTGGGACTTGAACCCGGGCCCCTGCCTCTAGAGGTGGACACCATTAACCACTAAGCCACCTTGGCTTGTCTTTTTGGTGTTTCTTTTTGGAGTCACTCCTACCATGGTGAGGAGCATTAATCCAACAATCTCCCCCTTGCGCATCACCCATGGCAGTGGTCCATGCTCAACCTGCAACTGAAGAGCCTTTCTCCTCATGGGAGGCGAGCTCACATTTTATTGCTCCCTCCCACTCAGCCCCATCCTTCTTGTGCAGTGCCACCTTCACGCTCCTCTTGCGTGAAGAAGACTTGTGCAAACCCTGTCTTGATGCCCTTGTCGGCATCATACCTTTTTTTCCATTTTCGCACACGGTTGCTCGTGCGGAGCTCTTGAGGCGGTTGTTTTTGTTGCTGTCCCCTTTTGGCGCCATCCTCTCCAAGCGCTTGCTCCCCCTCTCTTGGACACCTTGGAGACATCTATCGACTCCCCGCCTCCACGTCCATCTCCGGTGCTTCGGATTCCTCATCCAAACTGGCCGAAATAATATCTGCCGCTCGCCCATCCCTTGGACGATGCTCTCCAGTTGGTGGTGATGCGAGGACGTAACCCTCATTCACGTCCTCCGGCGTCTCCCTCTCAAGGAGTGGCATCCACTCCCCCCTCTTAGAGAGACCCGCCTCCTTGTCTATCCAACGGCTTTTTTTGTCGAACGTGACGTCGCAACTCCGCACAATCTGCTGCCTCCTTGGGTCAAAGAGCCGGTACGCCTTGCTTCCACTCTCATATTCAAGGAAAATACACCGGCGGGTACGCGGGTCCAGCTTGCTCCGTCCCTCACGTTCCTGCACCATTGCATGTGCAACACAACCAAACGTGCGGAGGTGACCCACCGCCGGCTTCCTCCTGCTCCACACCTCTTGTGGCGTCTTCCACGCCTTGCTCTCCTTGTGCTTCAGCGGCTTGGTCGGCATGAGATTCATGATGTACACTGCTGTCCTTGCCACCTCCGCCCAATACCGTTGTGTAAGGCCGGCGTCGCTCAATATGGATCGCACCATGTTAAGGATTGTGTGATTTTCTCTCTCTGTGACGCCATTCTGTTGTGGGGAGTGTGGAGTTGTTTTTTTCCACTCAATCCCCTTGCTCTTCATCCACCAAAGGCACCCCGCATATTCATCATCGTTGTCACTCCGGAACGCCTTCACCTTCAACTCTGTTTGCCGCTCCACATCTGCCACAAACTCCTGCATGCACGCAAGGACGTCACTCTTCCGCTTGATTGGGTAGAGGTAGAGTTTCCGGCTGTGGTCATCGATGAAGGTGAGGAAGTAGTGAGCTTTGCCGATGGAGCTCTCAAGCGGTCCACACACATCTGTGTGTACCACGGCCAGGTTTGCCGATGCACGCGTCCCCTTGGCAACAAACGGTTGCCGAGTTGATTTGCCAATGATGCATGGCTCACACACGGTCTCCTTGGTTCCATCAAGGCCGCTGATTTGGAGACCCCGCACCACTTCTCTCTTAGCCATCTCCTTCACTGTCGATGGAGAAATGTGGCAGAGTTGGCGGTGTCATAGGTCCAGGTCTCCTCCATCCTTTGTTGCAAGATTGGCGGCGTTGGACCCCACCCGACTACTGAGGATCTTCGCGCGTAGCACGTACAAGTTGTCCTCTCTCTTGGCACGCGCAATCACCTCACCTTTTCCCTCCTTGCGGATGACGGCCTCCTTCTTTGTGAAGAGCACCTCAAGTCCCTTGTCGGTAAGGCGGCTGACGGAGAGCAGGTTTACCGCAAAATTTGGCATATGCAGCACATCGTAGATTGTTCTTGTGATAGGTTTGCCATCCACAATTGACTCAATGCGGACGTTACCCTCACCGGCGGCCACCTCTGTTTTTCCATTGGCCACCGTCATGCGTCTCTCCGAGGCGCCGTAGGTGACAAATGCCGCCCTGTTGCATTGCGTGTGCGGCCTGATCCGGAGTCAATGACCGCAACACCCGGATCCTTCAAGTTGGTGGAGTTGTATGACATAAGGGCATGCTCATCTTTCTTCGCGCCCCGCTGCGACCAATCTGTTTTCTTCTTGGGACAGTTGCGCACGTAGTGGCCCTCCTTGCCGCAGTTGAAGAACTCCCCCTTCTTTTCACCCTTCTTGGTGCCTTGTTTGGCACCCTTCCACTTGTTGCCTCGGTCTCCACTTTGAGGATGAACTGTGTAAGCTGAACTTGATACCGCTGCACTCTCTTGACCGCCACGTCGCATCCACTCATTGCGCACATACTCAGCAACCTTCGGGTACTTCAACTCGTCAAAAGGCCAGCCACCAAGGACTGTGATCATGGGACTCCAACTGTCCGGCAAGGCCAGAAAGAGGATCATACCTTGCAACTGAGAGTCGACCTCCCAACTAGTGGCCACGCACTCCACTGCGAGCGACTCAATCTGTTGCATGATCTCCATGATGTTGTCACCTTCGTTGGCCTGAAGGGTGACAAGCCATTTGAAGATGAAGAGCTGATTGGCAAGGTTGCTTGACTGGTAGATAGAGCAGAGTTTTGACCATGCGTATGCGGCCAAGGTGCATCCTTGGATGTGCTCAAGTCGTGGTGGGCATAACGCGGACACAAGGAGCACCAATGCCTTTTTGTTGCGCTTCTTGTATGCCTCCTTCACCTCAGCCGTTGCAGTCTTCGGCGGAGCAGTATCATCACCTTTTGCAAGCTCAAGCAGTCCCTTGTCATCGAGGAAGACCTCAAACTGCCACCTCCACAAGGCAAAGCCTGTCCTATCAAACTTAAGGACAGCGCGGCACCTCTCTTGCTTGCTGGTTGCCATGTCTTGCTGTTGGAAGCATGAAATCAAGCTCGCTTTGAACCCCTTAGAGGCGTGGGCCCATAACCCTTTATTGGCCTAAAGGTGAGTGTGCACCCTGGAGGGTCCTTAGCAGTGGCTGGTTCACACCACCAACTGTTTTTGGAGAGACTGAAGCTGTGGAGGCAACTGGTTCCAAGGATGGCAGTAAACTGGTCAGAGAGTGAGGCAATATTGTTTGGCCTCAATTGACTGGGAATGAACACTTGATCAAGGCTCACAAGCAGTGCCATTTTATAGCCACTAATCTAAGATTTCTAGAACACCAAAGCATGCCAGACTTGAAGCTTCCTAGCAGATTCTATGGCTTCTAGAGTGTCTATTGGTAGGCTGTCCTTTTTCCCACCTAGGAAGGCATCCCTTCCCTCGTCTAGAAGCTTCTTCCCCTTCCTAGATTCCTCAGCTTGCTTCTAGTAGGAAGGTGTCCAGAAGACCAAGACACCTCTAGATGCCTTGTAGGACAAGTTACCCCTTCTAGAAGGTGTGCCACCTTCCTGGACCCTCACCTGGCCTTCTAGAAACTTAAAGAGGAACTCTAGAGATTGAGCTAGCTTCCTGGCATCTGTTTTCCACCTCCATTGAGGCAGGGCAGAATTTCATCTTGTGGGACTTGAACCCGGGCCCCTGCCTCTAGAGATGGCCACCATTAACCACTAAGTCACCTTGGCTTGTCTTTTTGGTATTTCTTTTTGGAGTCACTCCTGCCATGGTGAGGAGCATTAATCCAACAGCTCCCACCATTCGGGACTGGCTTGCTTGTGCGGAGCGCGAGTGTGGCCGGCATTTTTGCCGCTTTAACTCTGATTATGGTGGTGAGAACTGTTATCTCTAGTGGGTGTGGAGGCACCCTCAAGGATGCCTAGCTCTCACTGAAGCGCACTACCAGTGTTTGGGCGGCCAATGGACACCAATGGTGAAGAGTGTGGAGCACAAGGATCACGGGCAAGAGTTGGCAGAACTCGTCGCATTCAGTAGATCTGAATTAAAACACGTTTTTGTTCGTTAGGATAGTGAGATTACATCAGGTACTTATAGCCTGTGATCTAAGCTTTCCAATGCATCCAAGCACGCCCAAAACGGAGCAGTAGAGCCCCTGCTACGGCCGTCGAAGTAACCGTTGGTGGAGCCGCCCACCTGGCCTTGCACTCTAGGCAATGGGAGGCGCTTCGACGATGACCCGTCGAAGCGCCTTTCTTCACTCAGAAGTCAACGAAAAGTTCATCCTGGTCAAGGAGGTCCTTATGGTCATCTCATTCAAACCCCTGGTGCATTTGGAGGCCATTAGGAATGAACTCGGATCCCTAGTGGTGGAATATCCCGCCACCCATGGCGGGTACTGGATTCCACCCACCCAACACCCGTTTTTTGGGCTAGGCTACCTTTCTGAATACTCACTCAAATCGAACGATTCAAAGCTCGATCTTGCATGGAAAAATCCAAGAAATCGAAATCTAAATTCAGATCAGGTGTTCAACCACTCCTCAGTGGTCGAACCAGGGAGTACGATCAACGGCACTCATGGCAAGGGGCACACCATGTCAACAATCTCCCCTTTGCACCGTAGCCTTGATGCCTTGTCCTTGGAACCTGTAGCATTTCTGAACCTCACAGCGCAGTCCGAGCTCCATGCAGCTTGCATCGTTTTTGTCCTTGGGCTGTGCCTTGGTCATGGCATCGGCGAGCATGCGCTTAGTACCACAATGCACAATAGCCGCATCTCCCTTCGCCACCAAGTCCCGCGCATAGTGATGCCGGATCTCGATGTGCTTTGTCCTCCTGTGTAGCTCCGGGTTCTGGGTCAGGCTGATTGCACTCATGTTGTCAACGTTGAGCACCGTCGGCTTCCTTTGCGGCACGCCGATCTCCTTTAACAGCCGACGTAGCCACACTGCCTCCTTTGCGACTTCCGCGAGCATGATGTACTCCGCTTCGGTGCTGGACAGTGCAACACAGTCTTGCTTCTTGCTTGCCCATGAAACTACTGCACCACCAAGCATAAACACATACCCTGACGTTGATTTTCTGTCATCCACATCACCAGCCCAGTCGGCATCCGAGTAGCCGACCAACTCAAGGGAGTCATCACGCGCTCCCCCTCTAAACACGAGCCGCGACTGTTTTGTCGCCTTGAGATAGCGGAGGATCCGCTTCACCGCTTGCCAATGCAACGACCCGGGGTCAGCAACGTAGTGGCTCACTTGGCCCTCGGCGAAGGCCAGGTCGGGCCGCGTCGCCACCATGGCGTACATGATGCTCCCCACTGCGGACTGGTATGGATCACCTGCCATCTTCTCCTTCTTCTCGTCCATGCTCGGGCCCATGCTCGAGCTCAGCTCACACGTGGTGGTCATGGGTGTGCCGATGGGGTTGCACTCCTCCATGTTGTAGCGACGGAGTACCTCTTGCACGTATTTTGCATGCCCCATCTCCAGCGTGTGTGCTTTGCGGTCCCTCTTGATGGCGACGCCGAGGTAGTACTCGAGCTCGCCCATGTCGGTCATTTTGAACCGACCGCCGAGCTGCCGCTTGAGGTTCACCAACTCCTCCATGTCCGACGACACAAGGATGAGATCATCCACGTAGAGGACCACAATCTAGTGCAACCCTGGCTGCTTTTGCACGTACAGGCTGTGATCCGCCTCGCAGCGCTTGAAACCAAGCTCGGCCATGAAGCCGTCCATTTTTAGGTACCACATGAGTGGCGCTTGCTTCAGCCCGTAGAGCGCCTTGCGAAGCCGGCACACCTTCCCCGGCAGCGCGTCCACACCTTCTGGCACCTCCATGTAGACCTCCTTGTCCAGGTCACAGTTGAGGAATGCGATTTTTACATCCATTTGGTGGACTTTGTAGTCGCGCGCCGCCGCCACCGAGAGGATGGAGCGAATGGAGGCAAACTTTACCAACGGCACAAAGGTTTTGTCGTAGTGTTCTCCTTTTTGCTGGGCGTACCCCTTGTTAGCTACTGAGCTAACCACCTCTGGCAGAGAAGTCGCGAAAAAAAAAAAGCTCATAAAGGTTTTTAGGCCTTCTTCCTTTGTTGACATGTGTCATGCACCCCAAACTTAATCAGGCATACACTTCACCTTCAAGAGTACTAACGCCTTAGCATTACATCTCAAGAAGAGCTCAAGTTGTCAATACGCAAGAGAGCATCAAGCAAGGGTTAATTGATTAGCATGCAAGACAAGTCCTTTTACAGCTGTCTGTTCAGTCCTAGAACTCAAAAGCACATTCTTGGGAAGTGGCCTGAACCAGCCATGTCTCCAATAGACTTGCACTGTGGGTTGACACATAAGCATCCTAGTATCAAGGTGACAGACCAACCATGTAACATCCAAGAAGCTACAAACTTTCTTTCTTGGAAGCTTCCACAGCAAACAAGATGTGCATGGGGCCAGGATCGAACTCGTGACCTCTCACTTGGCCAAATAAACAAAATGGCCAAGGTAACCACTCACCCATATGGTGTACTCACAGGTCACATCTCACATGAGACAGAGGATAGTTGAGTCACATCACAACGGATCCAGGGGTCATACCTCCACAAGGGGTAGAGCATTCCTGATCCATCCTACAATACTGAATAAGGTGCAAAAACAATCAACAAATCTCTCCCTTGCACCTTGCCTCAGTGGGCATCATCATTCGTCATCACTTGCATTTACCATGCCGATACCTTGCCTTCCCGCCTGGTGGAGATCCTTGTCCAGTGGCTTTGTAAGCATGTCAGCCCGGTTCAATTTGTCACCGACATACTCAAGCTCCACTGTCTGCTCGTAGACCAAGTCTCAAGCGTAGTGGTAGCGGATCTCGATGTGCTTTGTGCGCCTGGACAGGACAAGGCTCTTTGACATGTCAATCGCTCTCATGTTGTCAATCTTGATGACTGTCGCCGTTGCTTGTGGTGCCTTCATCTCAGATAGCAGGCTTTGTAGCCACTGCATCTCTTTGCATACCTCAGCCAAGGCGATGTACTCAGCTTCAGCTGTTGACAGAGAGACATATTCCTGCTTACGACTTGCCCAACTGACTGCACGTCCATTCAACATACACACAAAGCCAGAGGTAGATTTTTTGTCATCGACATTCCCTCCCCAATCAGCATCAGTGTAGCACATGAGACGCAGTGATGCGGATCCAGTGATGCCTCCAAACTGGAGCCCCACGTGCTGCGTCCCTTGAAGGTAGCGCATGATGCGCTTCACGGCCTGCCAGTGAAGTGGACCGGGATTGGCCACAAACCGGCTCACCTGCCCAACAGCATGGGCTATATCTGGTTGGGTGGCAACCATGGCATACAATAGACTGCCCACTGTAGACTGATATGGGATGCCCAACAAGTCAGTTTTCTCCGCTTCGTTGGATGGGGACATGGAGGTGGAGAGTTTGCACATTGAGCTCATGGGTGTGCTGGCAGGCTTGCGATCTGCCATGTCGTATCTTTTGAGGATGGAGTCGATGTGTTTTGTCTGGTTCAGGCTAATGGTACCTGCTGCTCTGTCGCGCTTGATGGCAATTCCAAGATAGAAGTCAAGAGGACCCATGTCCTTCATCTCGAATCTGCTACTCAGCTGCCCCTTGAGATCGTCTAGCAGCTGCTTTGAAGAAGAGCATAGAATCAGGTCATCAACGTACAAGGCGGCCAACATAGTCCCTTTGTCACTCGCATGCACGTACATGCTAGGGTCATTGTCGCAGTGCATGAAGGACTCCTTGGCCATGAACGTGTCCATCTCTTGGTACCAAAGTCTTGGCGCTTGTTTTAGCCCATAGAGTGCCTTCACCAATCTACACACCTTGCCCTCAGGAGCATCAACCCCCTCCGGAACCTCCATCAATACCTCCTTGTCAAGTTTGCC
>SZWC01002977.1:168054-181683 GCA_023375785.1 Penium margaritaceum | reverse complement strand
CTTTTGTGCTCTTGCATCGAGCTTTCCAGGGCCCTCACCGGCCTGGACCTTGGCAAACACGGTGCAACCGAACACCTTGAGATGGGAGGCATCCGGCTTCTTGCCTGACCATGCTTCTTGAGGCGTCTTCTGCTGTTGTGTCTGATTCTTCTCGCCTCGCCTTCGCAGAGCTACTGCAGGTATGAAGTTCACAAGGTGGGTAGCCGTACGTGCTGCTTCAGCCCAGAACATAGGAGGCAGCTTGGCGTCAAAGAGCATGCACCTTGTCATGCCTAGGAGCGTCTGGTTCATCCTCTCTGCTACGCCGTTGCTTTGAGGTGAGTAGGGCATCGTTTTCTGGTGTTCAATGCCCTGTGTCTTGAGCCACTCCCTGCAGGCTTCGTACTCTCCCCCGTTGTCCGTTCTGAATGCCTTCACCTTCTTTCCACTCTGTCGCTCAACCATAGCGACAAAGGCTTGCAGATTCTCCTTCACCTTGCTTTTTTTTTTGAGAAAGTATATCTACACCTTGCGGCTGTTGTCATCAATGCATGTGAGGATACATCTGCTACCTCCATTTGATGGCGTGCGGAAGGGACCGCACACGTCAGAGTGCACGAGGTCAAGGGGTGCGAGAGCACGCGTACCATTGCGCTTGAAGTGTTTCCTTTTTGCCTTGCCTTAAAGGCATGGCTCACACATGATGCCGGCTCCCTCCGCCTCATCACCTAGCTCCATCCCACGCACTAGCTCCTGCTTTTCCATGAGCTCCAATGTGCGATGAGCCACGTGCCCAAAGCGCCTGTGCCACAGGTTTTCGGAGGATGTGCACAGGCTAGAATGAACAACCCCGGTGGTTGTATTTGCTTGCGGTTTTGTTTCTAAATTTTCTGCTGCCACTGCTTCCGCTGATCCAGCATGTCTTTCCTCATCTGAATCTACATCGCTGCTCTCCTCATCATCACTCTCCACCGAAGATTCAGCCGTTGAATTTGTAGTTTTGGTCTGCAAGACGTAGAGCCCATCAACGCGAGGAACCTGTGCGACAACCTTCTTGGCAGAGTAGGAGATGTTGATGTCCTTGGTAGGAACTATTACCGCTTCCTTCTCTGTGAAGACCACTGTCATGCCATGGTCAGTTATCTTNGCTGCTCTCCTCATCATCACTCTCCACCGAAGATTCAGCCGTTGAATTTGTAGTTTTGGTCTGCAAGACGTAGAGCCCATCAACGCGAGGAACCTGTGCGACAACCTTCTTGGCAGAGTAGGAGATGTTGATGTCCTTGGTAGGAACTATTACCACTTCCTTCTCTGTGAAGACCACTGTTATGCCATGGTCAGCTATCTTGGAGACGGAGAGAAGGTTGGCTGTGAAAGAGGGCAAGTAGACCACCCCCTCTAGCTTGAGGTAGGAATCTCCACCGTTGACACCCACTGTGACTAGCTTGTCACCAATCCCCTCAGCTGCCTCAACCTAGCCGTTGGCAACTCTGAAATTCTTGTTACAAGGAGCAAGAGAGATGAAGTCTCTCTTCTCGTAAGTGGTGTGCTCGTTAGTGCTCGAGTGGAGGCCGTAAGCTCCTGGCCTGAGTATCGCCCTCCCTTTGTTCGAGGCACACTCAGCCATCAAGCTTGTGGGATCCTTCCCACCATGTCCCCCTCGCCATTCATCACCGTCTCCTCCCTCTCTCTTGGGTGCACGACACTCTCGAGCCCAGTGTCCAGCCTTGCCACAGTTATGGCAGTTTCCTTGGCGCTTTGCACCCCTTCCACTGTTGCTAGTGCTGTTGTTTCCCCTTTACCCAGAGGAGGAGGTATTGCGGAAGGTGCCACTGCTCCGTGAGGCAAAGGCAGCCATGTTTTCTTCACTGCTGCTACGTTGCATGGCTTCATTTCACACATACTCAGAGACGGTGGTGTAGGAAACTCGATCTTCAGTCCACCCTCCAATCACCGTTATCATGGGGCCCCAACTTTCCGGCAGCGTCATCAGAAAAATCATGGCCTGCATGTCGGATTTTAGGTCCCACCCCATGCTGGTGGCTTGTTGCAAGAGCTTCTCAAATTTCTGCATAAAGGCGGAGACATCCTCCCCTTGACCAAGTCTCATGCTGATGAGATTTTGTAGAATGAAGAGACGGTTAGAAAGTGAGGAGGACTGAAAGACCTTGCCAAGTTTGGCGTATGCCACGGCTACCACTGTACAACCGCTGATGTGTGAAAGGACTGAGGGTTGTATGGAGGATACAAGAATGGCGAGAGCCTTCTTGTTGAGCTTGACCCATGCCACAAGGTCAGTACCCTCCTCCTTTGGTGCTAGGATACATCCGTCAAAGAATCGTAGAAGATCTCTGTCATCCATGATGATCTCAAACTGCCACTTCCAGAGCGTAAACCCCTCTCCATCAAATTTGAGGATGGGTGAATGATTCCCTGGTTCCCCTGTCCCTACCATCCCTACAACTACAACTGCTACAGCTGCTTCACCTATTGTTGATGCCGATGAACCTGTGTTTGAGGCCGCTGTAGGCTGTTGGTGAGAAGAGGCAGCTGCTTCCCCTGTTCACGTTGACCGTTGCAAGTAGATGTAGGCTGATGTCAGCTCCCAAGGTAGAAAGGTGCAAATGTGTTGCATTCCCCTCCTGCTGATGTTGCCCTGCAAACAGAGAAGTTGGGTGAGAGCGAAGGCGCTCTCACTGCTTGTGAACTTGTCGGTTGCGTGCGTAAAACTTCCCTAACAAGAGGAGTGGGCCCATAACTCTTTGCTAGCTACTGAGCTAACCACCTCTGGCAGAGAAGCCGCGAAACCAAAAAAGCTCACAAAGGTTTTTAGGCCTTCTTCCTTTGTTGACATGTGTCATGAACCCCAAACTTAATCAGGCATACACTTCATCTTCAAGAGTACTAACGCCTTAGCATTACATCTCAAGAAGAGCTCAAGTCGTCAATACGCAAGAGAGCATCAAGCAAAGGTTCATTGATTAGCATGCAAAACAAGTCCTTTTATAGCTGTCTGTCTAGTCCTAGAACTCAAAAGCATATTCCTGGGAAGTGGCCTGAACCAGCCACATCACCAATAGACTTGTACTGTGGGCTTGACACATAAGCATCCTAGTTTCAAGGTGACAGACCAACCATGTAACATCCAAGAAGCTACGGAATTTTGTTCTTGGAAGCTTCCACAACAAACAAGATGTGCACGGGGCCAGGATTGAACTCGTGACCTCTCACTTGGCCTAATTAACAAAATGGCCAAGGTAACCACTCACCCATATGGTGTACTCACAGGTCATATCTCACATGAGACAGAGCATAGTTGAGTCACATCACAACGGATCCAGGGGTCATACCTCCACAAGGGGTAGAGCATTCCTGATCCATCCTACAATACTGAATAAGGTGCAAAAACAATCAACACCCCTTCGCGACCAGCCGTGCCTTGTACCGCTCCACCTTCCCCTCCCTGGTGTGCTTTTTCTTCAAGATCCACTTGGAGCCGATCATTTGCGCGCCCTCTGGCCTATCAATCAGCTGCCAAGTACCGTTCTCTTCGTGGGAGGCGAGCTCACATTTTATGGCTCCCTCCCACTCAGTCCCATCCTTCTGCTGCAATGCCTCCTTGATCGTCTCGGACTCCTCTTGCACAAAAAACGCTCGAGCAAACCCAGTCCAGGTGCCCTGCGCGGCATCGTACCGTTTTGCCGTCCTCCTTGCGCGTCCGCTTCTCCGGGGTTTCTGCTGTTGAGGCTGCTGCTGCGGCCCTCTAGCAGCGCCACTCGCACCGCTGGCCTGCTCCCTCTCTCTCAGGGACCGTGGAGATGAGGGCTCACTGCCCGCCTCCTCATTCAGCTCCACTGCTGCCGGCGCTTTGGACTCAACGTCCGAAGCGGCTGAATGCAAATCAGCCGCTCCAACATCGCCCGGATGGTTCTCGCCGGCTGGAGCCGATGGGATGTCACCCTCTTTTGCGTCCTCCGGCGTCTCCCCCTCGAGGAGTGATAGCCACTCCCCCCGCTTGAAGAGACCTGGGTCCTTGTCCGTCCAACGGCTGTCCTCGTCAAACATGACGTCGTGACTCTTTGCGATCTGCTGCCTCCACGGGTCGAAGAGCCGATACGCCTTGCTCCCGCTCTTTTACCCAACGAAGATGCACCGGCGAGTCCGTGGGTCCAGCTTGCCCCGCCCCTCCCGTGCCTGCACAACAGCATGTGCAACAGAACCAAACGTGCGGAGGTGTGCCACAGTTGGCTTCCTCCCGCTCCACACTTCTTGTGGCATCTTCCACACCTTAGACTCCGTGTCTTTTAGCGGCTTCGTAGGCGTCAGGTTCATGATGTACGCCGCTGTCCACGCCGCCTTGCCCCAGTACCGCTGTGCGAGGCGGGCTTCGCTCAACATGGACCGGACCATATTGAGGGTGGTGCGGTTTGCCCTTTCGGCGACGCCATTCTGCTGCGAAGAGTGCGGCGTAGTTTTCTGCCACGCGATCCCCTTGCTCTTCATCCATGCCGAGCAGCCCTCGTACTCGCCACCGTTGTCGCTCCGGAACGCCTTCACCTTCAACTCCGTTTGCTGTTCCACAGCCGCCACAAATTCCTACATGCATGAAAAGACATCGCTCTTCCTCTTCATGATGTAGAGGTAGAGCTTGCGGCTGTGGTCGTCGATGAAGGTGACAAAGTAGCGCGCCCCACCAATGGAGGGCTCGAACGGTCCACACACATCTGTGTGCACCACCTCCAACTTCACCGATGCACGCGTCCCTTTGCCATCAAATGGCTGCCGTGTCGCCTTGCCCACCACGCATGGCTCGCACACGGCATTCTTGGCTGCATCGAGGCCCTTGACCTCAAGACCCCGCACCACTTCTTTCTTTGGCATGTCCCTCACAGTTGAGGGAGCAATGTGACATAGGCGGCGGTGCCATAGGTCCAGATTTCCTTCATCCTTTGTCACAAGGTTGACGGCGTTAGTCCTGGTTGTATCGGCAAGAACTTTGGTACGAAGAAGGTTCAAGTCCTCCTCCCTCTTGCCACGCGCAATCACTTTGCCATCCCCTTCTTTCCGGATGATTGCCTCTTTCTTGTTGAAGAGTACCTCGAGTCCCTTGTCGGTAAGGCGGCTCACGGATAGCAGATTTGCCCCAAAGTTGGGCATGTGGAGCACGTCATAGATGGTGCACGGAATGACTTTCCCGTTCACCACCGACTCAATGCGAACATTGCCTTCGCTCGCGGCCAGCTCTGTTTTTCCATTGGCCACTGTCATGCGCCGCTCCGTGGTGCCGTAGGTGACGAATGACGCCCGGTTGCATTGTGTGTGGCGGCCTGATCCGGAGTTGATCACCGTGACTTCCGGATCTGTCAAGTTGGTAGAATCCCTGGCCATCATGGCTTGGGTGTCCTTCTTCCCGCCCTTCCCGGGCTGGTCCGATTTCTTGTTGGGGCAGTTGCGTGCATAGTGGCCCTGTTTGCCACAGTTGTAGCACTCCCCTTTGTTGTCACCTTTCTTGGTGCCCTGCTTGGTTCCCTTCCCCTTCTTGCATTCGCCCTCCACCTTGAGGGCGGACGGCATAGGCGAAACTTGATGTTGCCCCACTCTCTCTCCCACCACGCTGCATCCATTCATTGCGGACGTTCTCAGCCACCTTCGGGTACTTCAGCTCATCGGCGGACCAGCCGCCTACGACAGTGATCATGGGACTCCAACTGTTCGGCAAGGCCAGAAGGAGGATCATGGCTTGTAGCTGAGGGTCGACCTTCCATCCGGTGGCTACACACTCGTCAGTAAGGGACTCAATCTGCTGTAGGATCACCATGATGTCATCGCCTTTGTTAGCTTGGAGGGTGACGAGCCTCTTGAAGACGAAGAGCTGATTAGCAAGGTTGGTGGACTGGTAAGTGGTGCAGAGTTTCTTTCAGGCCTCCGCGGCCTCCGTTCATCCTTGAATCAGTGCGCGCTGCGGCGGAGCAAGCGCTAACACCAACAATGCAAGCGCCTTCTTGTTGAGCTTCTTGTACTTGTCCACTTCCTCTGGCGTCGCGGTATCCGGAGGCGCGGTCTCTTCACCATTGACCAGCTCAAGCAGGCCCTTGTCATTGAGGTAGACCACAAACTGCCACCTCCACAAAGGGAAGCCGTTCCCACCAAACTTGGAGACGACGCGGATGCTCTCTTGCTCGGTCGTTGCCATGGCACGCTGCGGTAGCGTGAAAGTTGAGGAGCTAGGGTCCTTATAGGCACGTGGGCCCATAACCCTTTGTTGGTTCTAGTGGGTGTGGAGGCACCCTCAAGGATGCTTAGCTCTCACTGAAGCATAATACCAGTGTTTGGGCGGCCAATGGACACCAATGGTGAAGAGTGTGGAGTACAAGGATCACGGGCAAGAGTGGGCAGAACACGTCGCATTCAGTAGATCTGAATTGAAACACGTTTTTGTTAGTTAAGATAGTCAGATTACATTAGGTCCTTATAGCCTGTGATCTAAGCTTTCCAACGCATCCAAGCACGCCCAAAACGGAGCAGTAGAGCCCCTACTACGGCTATCAAAGTAACCCTTGGTGGAGCCGCCCACCTAGCCTTGCAATCTAGGCAATGGGAGGCGCTTCGATGATGACCCTTCGAAGCGCCTTTCTTCGCCCATAAGTCAACAAGAAGTTCATCCTGGTCAAGGAGGTCCTTATGGTCACCTCATTCATGCCCTTGGTACATTTGGAGGCCATTAGGAATGAACTCGGATCCCTGGCGGTGGAATATGCCGCCACCCATGGCGGGTACCAGATTCCACCCACCCAACACCCGTTTTTTGGGCTAGGCTACCTTTCTGAATACTCACTCAAATCGAGCGATTCAAAGCTTGATCTTGCATGGAAAAATCCAAGGAATGGAAATCTAAAGTGAGATCAGGTGTTCAACCACTCCTCAGTGGTCGAACCAGGGAGTACGATCAACGGCACTCATGGCAAGGGGCACACCATGTCAACAAGAACATCGAAAGACCACGACTGTTCTTGCCTTCCGTGGTATCCACCACGAGTCGGTGCCTTACACACCATCTCAGAACGGAATCTACGCCAGTGGAACCACATCATGGCTGACGGCGTCCGCACCATGCGAGTTGATTCTGGCCTCTCTGATGGCTTCTACTTTGAAGCCATGGCCTACATGACGTGGGTCAGGAACCAAATTCCCCACGACCCTCTTCACAGCCAGTCCGCGCCGTTTTAACACTGGTGCAGTCAGCGAGTTGACCTCCGCCCGGCTCGCGTTTGGGGTTGTGTGGCCATTGTGTGGTTGCCCGCCTCGCAACAAGGCGGCAAGATTGCTTCCCGCAAATGTCCCTGCATCTTCCTTGGTGTATCCTGTCGGTCGAAAGCCTGGCGCTTCTGGGATCCCTCCCGGAACTGCATCGTCTAGTCCCGCGATGCCCTCTTCGTTGAAGAGCTGTTTCCCCATGACCTCGTTTACTCCAGCTCGTCAATGTCCCTCCCGTCACGTGGGGGAGTGGTGAGTCCATCCTGTTGAAAAGTTGCCCCTCCGCATGCCCAAGTGCGGCGCCGAGAGGCGCTGACGAGCCGCCAAGAAAATGGAAACTCCTCTCCGGAGGATCTGGTGATTCGATGTATGCTTGTATCCTAAAATGGAGGATTGCCCCTAAGAATTGACGAGTTGTTGAATCCGGTGGAAGTTGTTTCGCCAAAATCGGACAAGTATCGAGGGAGATATGGCTTTCCAAAGTTGGGGTATGCGCAGCGGCTCTGGGAGCCGGCTGCGACTCGAAATCCGGTCGATAATCGACCGGACCGAGTAACAAAAACACCACGTGGAGAAAATGCTCCGATAGGCCTGCCGAGGCGTCCGGTGGATGATCCACCTGATCCGGCGGATCATCCACCGGATCCAGTCGTGCAGGTTGTTACTGAAGGACTTAGCCAAAATCCTGGCTCGACGTCCGAAACTCAGTAGTACGTTTTGTTACTCTCGGACTTGGTCAAAATTCTGACTGCATGTCCGCGGACAGGTTTCGAACCTCGTTACACCCCATCACCAAACACGACCCAAAAATGGGTAGGGTGCATGGAAACAGTGCAGGGGACCCATACACCATGTGCAATGGGACATGCACCTTGGGAAAGGCGCTTCGCACGTGAATGAAGGCGCCACGGCGAGCGGCGGCGTCAGGCTTCTGTGGTGGGTGAGACCTGCGCTTCGGCAAGCATAATTTGAGCTACGCGTGGCCGAATCGCGCACGGTTTGGTGCGTTGGAAAGCTCATGACTAGCCCTATAAATGTTTTGATCATGTCCATATTCAAAAAGTAACGCAAAACGATGTTATTCCCTTCGCAAACTGACTGTCTCTAAATTCCTGTTCACATAGTGCGAAGCGACCAGAAAGCTCACGCTCAGTCTCAGATTCGCCCAAAACAGTAGTTGTGAACCACTAGAGACGATCAGACAAACGTCGGGACCGCACCACACAGATCTCATCCTGACAAAGGGTTATGGGCCCACGGGTCTGAACGCCTTCAACGTTCACGTCTTCCGCAGCGCACGGGATTGTCATCTTGGACGTCGCCGTGAAGTTCTGAGAACTCGTCGGAGTAGCAGCTGCGCACATGGCGCAGAAGGAGACACAGCCCATTCGGAAGTATGCGGGAGGCCCGGGTTTTGGGCTATGGAGGTGGCAGTTGGAACTGCACTTCTCGCATAAGGGGTTGTTGGATGTCATGCTGGGGAAGGAGGTGCTCACAGAGGCGACTGCTACGGACGCAGAGAAGCAGGCCTTCGAAAAAAAGAACACGGAGGCGCTTATGCTCCTTGTGTCCGGGACGGCCGAGTCGCAGTGGGGCTACTTCCAAGGCTGCAAGCTGGCAGCCGAAGCTTGGCAAAAGCTCTGTGCCATCCACCAATCCAAGTCGCTCGCGAACAAAATCTTCGCGATGAAGCGACTCCTCACGGTGAGAATCGAGGAGGGAGATGATGTCATCTCTGCCATGCAACAGATCAAGACACTCGCCTCACAATGTAATGACGTGGGGTGGAAGATCGACACGCAGCTGCAGGCGATGGCCCTCCTCATGGCCCTACCTGAAAATTGGGGTCCACTCATCTTCGTCCTTGGAGGATGGTCGGAGGACAAGCTCACCTATGGCGCGGTCACAGAGTACATCCGCAACGAAGCGCAGCGACGGAGCTGCGGGGAGTCTTCGTCTTCCTCATCGGCCCTTGTCACCAAAACGTGCGGTGGCGGAAGCGGGGGCCGAGGAAGTGGCGGAAAGGGCGGCGGCAAGAAGGGCGCCAAGAAAGGTGCGTGCCGCAACTGCGGCAAGGAGGGCCACTGGGCCCGTGAGTGCCCGGAGGAGGCGAAGACCAGCGGCAAAAACAACAAGGGCAGGTCGCTCCTCAACGGCAACAAGAATCACTTCCTCAAGAAGGCCAACAGGCGGTTCCTGGATTCCGGGGCCGAGGAGCACACCCAAGTCAAGAAGGTGGGGTTCGTCACCTACGAGAAGTCCTCCAAGTCCATGGTGGTCGCGAACGACAAAGTCGAGCCGACGGCCGGCCAAGGCGACGTGGAGGTGGAAGTCGTGGTGGGCGGTAAGGAGCTGTGCACAATTCGTGATGTGCAGCACGTCCCCGGCCTGGCTGAAACTTTGAGTGTCAGCCGCTTGACGGACAAGGGGTACGACGTGCTCTTCCGCAGGAAAGGCGCAGTGGTGCGCATCGATGGCGACGGCAAGGTCGTGCTGGAGGCGAAGCGCGAGGGTGGTCTCTACATCGTGGAGACCAAGGTGGTCCCTGCGGCATCCGACGTAGCAGATTCGCAGGAGCGTGTCGTCAACATGGCCAAGGGAGGAAGCGCTAATCTGGAGCTCTGGCACTGACGGTTGGGGCATTCGGCGCCCGCAACCGTTAAGGAGATGGCAAAGCGCGACATGGTGCGCGGCCTCGTCATTGACGGTGCAGACTTGGCAGCAGATGCAGCAGCGCACAAAAAGTGCGAGCCTTGCATTTTGGGCAAGGCGCGGCGCAAGCCATTCAACAAGAACACGACTCGTTCAAAGGACCTGCTGGAGGTCATGCACAGCGACGTGTGCGGACCGTTCAAAACGCCGTCAAACGGCGGCTTCACATACATTGTCACCTTCATTGACGACTGCAGCTGGAAGCTCTACGTGTACTTCATGAAGCGGAAAGGCGAGGTCCTGGACCGGTTGAAGGAGTACGTCGCAGCGGTGGAGAGGCAGACTGGCCGGAAGGTCAGAGCGCTACGCAGCAATAATGGCAGAGAGTATGTGGGCTGCAGCGGGTGGATGAAGCAGCAGGGCATCAAGTGGGAACCCACTACGCCGTACTCGCCACAGTCCAACGGAGTGGCGGAGAGGGCGAACCAGACGCTGCTCAACATGGTGCGGACCATGCTTGTGGATGCGGGGTTGCCGCGTGGTTTCTGGGCGGAGGCTGTGCGTACAGCGAGCTACACCATCAACCTCACCCCAACAGCGGTGCTGAAGGGTAAGGGTGGCTGGAAGACGCCGCAGGAGGTTTGGAGCGGGCGCAAGCCAAACGTGGCGCACCTGAAGGTGTTCGGGTGCAAGGCGCACGCGATGGTGCATGCGGCGCAACGATGCGACAGCAAGCTGGAACCGCGGCGAAGCCGTGCTTGTTCCTTGGCTACGAGAGCGCGCAAAAGGCGTATCATCTCTGGGACCCGTAAACGCAAGAGATCATCCGTAGCCATGACGTCGAGTTCCACGAGCAGCAAAGCTTCACCAGCTGCAGCAACGACATGAGCGTCGGGAACACTCCAAAACAGGGGGAGTGGTTCGCGCTCCTTGACTACGAGGAGGAGCTGGCGGACGCGGAGGTCGATGATGCGGCGTCGGAGCATGGCGGTGCAGCAGGTGCAGCAGCCGACGCGGAGGACTTCGACGATGATGCAGCTGGGCTGGAGATCCGGTGGAATGATCCGTCGAAGGAGGCACCGCGGGTGCCAAAGCGTGCACTCTAGGTGGAGTTCGCGTCGGGCGTCGGAGAAAAATCCTCCGGACGCGCTGCTCGTCCAGTTGATGGTTCACCGGAGCGGGAAGAATCCTCGGGAAGTCGTCCGGTTGATGATTCACCGGAGCGGGCTGAGTCGGAAGGATCGCAGCAGAGCGACGAGACGCTGCCAAGACTGCTGCGCCGTAGCGGGAGGCAGCGGAGAGGGGGGAAGCGTTTTGACGTAGGCACCGGTGGATGGATCAGCATGACGCGGTGCATGCTGGCTGCATCAACGGAACCGACGACCGTGCAACAGGCGCTTGCGCGGCCCGAGGGAAAGCAGTGGGACGCCGCCATCAAGTCGAAGTTGGCGTCCATTGCTGAAAACGACACGTGACAGCTGGCTGATAGGCCAAAAGACGCCAAGGTCATCGGCTCCAAGTGGGTCTTCAAGACCAAGCTCACGAAGGAAGGTGTGGTTGACAAGTACAAGGTACGGCTCGTGGCAAAGGGGTACGCACAGCGTAAGGGCGAGCACTACGATGAGACGTTTGCCCCCGTCGCCAAGTTCACAAGCATCCGGGCGATCCTTGCGGTGGTAGCCGCGAAGGACATGGAGCTCCACCAAATGGACGTAAAGACGGCCTTCCTCAATGGCATCATCGACAAGGAAATCTACATGGAGGTGCCGGAGGGGGTGGAGGCGCTGGAGGGCAAGGTGTGTAAGCTGCGGAAGTCCTTGTACGGGCTAAAACAATCGCCCCGATGCTGGTACCAACAGATGGACAGCTTCATGGCACAACTCGGCTTCAAGCGTTGTGAGGTGGATCACAGTGTGTACGTGCGGCGCAGCAAGAAGCTCCATCAGATTGTCGCACTCTACGTGGACGATCTGATCTTGTGCTCCTCAGACCTGCCGAGCCTACAACAGCTAAAAGAGCAGCTGAGCAACAGGTTCCAGATGTCGGACATTGGGGAGCTGGAGTTCTACCTTGGGGTGAGCATTATGCGGAACCGGAGGGCGCGCACGCTTGAGCTGGGGCAGGCCAAATACGTGGCCGAGGTGCTGAAGCGGTACAGCATGGAGGACTGCAAACCAGTGTGCAGTCCTGTCTCCACCACCTATGAATTGTGTGCGGCAATGGCGCCGCAAACAAAAGAAGAGCGGGAGGATATGGCAGGGGTGCCTTACCAATCGGCGGTGGGCAGCCTCATGTACACCATGGTGGCGACTCGACCGGACCTGGCCTACGCGGTGGGCCAAGTGAGCAGGTACGTGGCCAACCCAGGGCCACTACACTGGCAGGCGGTCAAGCACATCCTCCGCTACCTGCAGGCGACACGGCACGCACGCCTGAGGTTCGAGGGCAAAGGGCGGGCGGACCCTTTGCGTCTGGTCTGCTACACGAATGCTGACTACGCTGGCGATGAGGACAAGCGGAAGTCCACATCCGGCTACGTGTTCTTCCTCGCTGGTGCAGTGGTCTCGTGGTGCAGCAGGAAGCAAGACTGCGTCGCCACCTCCACAGTGGAAGCTGAGTACATCGCGCTGGCCGAGGCGGTCAAGGAGGCGGTGTGGCTCCGCAGGTTACTGGGGGAGCTGGGCGTGCCGCAGCAGGATCCTACGGTGGTGCACGAGGACAACACCGGCTCCATCTCACTGACCAACAACCCGACGCAGCACAGGAGGACGAAGCACATTGATGTGCGTTATCACTACGCACGGGACATGGTCGAGAAGGGGTAGGTGGTGCTGCAGCACTGCAGCACGCACAACATGCTTGCGGATTACTTGACCAAAGCGCAACCCGCAGACCGGCATGCGATGACCGTGGCCAGACTTGGGATGACCAGCAATGATGGGCTAGAGGGCGCAGCGGAAGATGAGTGAGAGCAAGCACGAGCAGCGGGCATGCAAGGTGCAAGGGGGAGAATGTTGAAAAGTTGCCCCTCCGCATGCCCAAGTGCGGCGCCAGGAGGCGTTGACGAGCCGCCAAGAAAATGGAAACTCCGCTCCGGCGGATGTGGCGACTCGATGTTTTCTTGGATCCTAAAATGGAGGATTGCCCCTGAAAGTTAACGAGTTGCTGAATCTGGTGGAAGTTGTTTCGCCGGAATCGGAAAAGCATCGAGGGAGATATGGCTTTCTAAAGTTGGGGTATGCGCAACGGTTCTGGGAGCCGGTTGCGACTCGAAATCCGGTCGATAATCGACCGGACCGAGTAACAAAAACACCATGTGGAGAAAATGTTCCGATAGGCCTGCCGAGGCGTCCGGTGGATGATCCACCTGATCCGGCGGATCATCCACCGGATCCAGTAGTGCAGGTTGTTACTGAGGGACTTAGCCAAAATCCTGGCTCGACGTCCGAAACTCAGAAGTACGTTTTGTTACTCCGGGACTTGGTCAAAATTCTGACTGCAGGTCCGCGGACAGGTTTCGAACCTCGTCACACCCCATCACCAAACACGACCCAAAAATGGGTAGGGTGCATGGAAACAGTGCAGGGGATCCATACACCATGTGCATTGGGACATGCGCCTTGGGAAAGGCGCTTCGCACGTGAATGAAGGCGCCACGGCGAGCGGCGGCGTCAGGCTTCTGTGGTGGGTGAGACATGCGCTTCGGCAAGCATAACTTGAGCTACGCTTGGCCAAATTGCGCGC
>SZWC01002977.1:121641-160033 GCA_023375785.1 Penium margaritaceum | reverse complement strand
TCCTCGTCCCCTAGTCCGCCACGTGCGCGCACCCTACCTGAAGAAGCCGATGGAGCCGATGGAGCAGATGGAGCCGTCCGATGGTCGTGTCCCTGTTGTACCTGTGCGCCCTGCAAGACCACGCGCTAGTCGGTCTTGGAAGCGTGCCTTAGAACCAGAAGTGTGGGCCCATAACCCTTTGTCAATGCGCCGGATAGCAACGGTCTAGAAAACGGGTCCCGACATGGGAGGCCGCCAACCGCTCTTGGTATTGCAACCAAGATAACATATCACCCTCGAACGAGGGATCCACACTTTAGGTTCGTTTGGTTTGCAACCTCACGAAGTCCGCATGTTGGTCTTTAGTGTCTACCTTTGGTTGGACACTCTGTGAGGAGTCTCAAAGGCAAGAACTGTAAATGGATGCATGCAAGGTACAGGCTTTTATACTTGCAGAGCTTTGCTAAAGCTTCTGCTTGTAGTGGCTCCACTGGAGCCAACCTCAACCTACATTCCTACTTGGCGCGTCCTTAGACCGCCAAGTGTCATCCTCAAGGCAGGCTCTAGTAAGCTTCCTAGAAGCTTCCTGTCCCAGTTTTGGCCACAAAGAAAATTGCGGCCGTCGCGAGGTTGGAACCCGCGACCTCTGGTTTGAGACTCCGGTGCCTAATCAACCAAGCCAAAAAGGTATGGTTCCTATGATGAGGCACAGGGGACATACCCATTATGGGCAGTGCATTCCTGGCCCATCTCAGAACAGACCAAGGGGACATACTCCATAGAGCAGTGCATGCCTTGTCTGTATGTGTAGCTAGCCAGCTAGGCAGTGGACAAGGTGCATGCTATTTCAACAGTGTCTTGCTAGTGGTGGAGTGGCCAAGGAAGGACTCTATGGCTAGGCGTGTTCCGGAAGGAGCCACTGGGACGAGGGCGCATACTGTGCAACCAACACCATACAGCTGGTTGGCCTGGGTGGAGTCGTCGGAAGATTATAGTAGGCCCACAGATCCTCACCCTGCGCCTGGATGCGGAAGCTAAGCCTCTAGCTCCGGAGTAGGTTGCCGGCCTGAAGCGGCGGGGGTGGGATCTCAAAGTCCTTTTGCCTTTGGCCGGCAACGCGAGTGGGGCCAAGGAGAGAGGACACTGTCTGTCGTTGTGCTGGGTCCATTGTTGCGCCAGGAAATGTGTGGCAGCAGACATAGCGGAGTTGGCGTACCCAGGAGGAAGCAAGGGCGGCGGGGCACTGGTGTGTGTATGTGATGCCAGCGGCGATAGTGCTGCAAGTTTTTGCACCAGTGCGGCAAGCTATTGCTTAATGGCGACATGTGGATTGGAGGAGCCGGCGACGAAGCATGTGGACTACTGCTGCTGCTGCTAGTGTTGCTACTACTGCTACTGGTGCTACTCATGCTACTATTGTTGTTGCTGCTGCTGCTACTGCTCTTGCTGTTGCTGCTGCCGCTGTTATCATTGCTGCTGTTGCTCCTGCTGCTGCTACTACTCCTCCTCCTACTCTTGCTTCTGCTCCTGCTACTGTTGATGCTACAATTGTTGTAGATGCTACATCTTCTACAGGTGGGGGAGGCTAGGGGCGCCCCCAACAAAGGAGGACCCCTCTGCACCGCGGCTATCAGCCATAGTGGTTTGTTGGCCCTCCTTGTTCCCCCTTTGTTATTGTTTTATGTTTTTTGTGTGCTGTTGATGTTAGCAATGGTGTCAGCAGTGCTATCAGCCTAGAATGGTTGACGTTAGCATTTGCTTCTGTGTTTTTTGCAGATTTGCTACTATAGATTGTTTCTTTGTTGATGTCAATAGTGACATCAACAGTGACCTTAGCTCAGGATTGTTGACGTCAGCAGCAACTGTTGCTAGAGCCATTGCTCCGTCAAATACAGGGTGGCTACTATTGCTGCTACAGCTCCTGCTGCTACCGCTGCTTGTGCTACTACTGCTGCTGCTAGTCTGCTGCCACAACTACTGCTGCTGTTGCTGATGCTGCTGCTGCTACTCTTGCTGATACTGCTACTGCTGGTGATGTTATTGTAGCAACTGCTATTGTTGTTGCTGATCTGCTACTTCAGCTACTGCTAAGGCTGCTACTACTACAGAAGTTTCTACTGTAGCATCAGCTGCTGCTGGTACTACTGAGCTGCTGCATGCTGCTGCGGTTGCTGTGACTGCTGTAGCGGCTGTGGTGGCAGCTGCAGCTACTGCAGAGCCACTTGTGGGGTGGGGGATTTGTTTCTCTTCTTTTTTTCTTGGTCGTCACAACAAGCTCGCTGCTGGTTGCCAGCCGCAAGCAACGAGCAGCGAGCTCGCTGTTCGCCGTTCGCTGCTTGCTGCGGGCGGCGAGAAGCGAGTCGAGAGCTTGCTACTCCCAGCTCCCTGCTTGCTACGAGCAGCAGGCTGCAAGCTGTTGTAGCTGCAGCTATTGCGAGTTGCAGTTGCTGCTGCTGCGAGCTGCTACTGGCCGCTACTGGAGCTGCTGCTGCTGGCTGTTGCTTGTTGGTGCTGCTATTGCAGCCGGCTGCTGCTGCTCACTGTTGCGGCGCATTGCTGCTGCTGCGAGTTGTTGCTGCTGGCTACTACTGCTGCTTGCTACTGCGGGCTGCTGCGGCTATAAGCTGCCACAAGCTGCTGGTGCTACTGGCTTTTGCTACTGCGCACAACTGTTGCTGGCTGCTACTACCACTACTCGCTGCTACTGAAAGCTGCTACTGCTGTCGCTGCTTGCAGCACGTTCATACCTAGTTGACATGATGTGCGTCGTCGTTGTGGTGCGTGAATTTGCTGACCACTCACCTCCTCGCAACACGCGTGGAGGTCTGTGCTACAGGAAACATCTGGCAGCATCTCCCCTGGCCAAGTGGCTGTGGGAAAGTTTTGACGCCACCACCAGGCTGGTCAATGCTTCCGGAAAACATCCGGTAGCATTTCCCCTGCACTGGCACGTATGGGGGTCCACTGGCGTTGTCTGGCACCCGTACGCAAGTTTTCTATTGCTGCTGCTACGCTCTAGCTCTGATACCAAGCTAGAAATTCTAGGCAGCGAGTTGGCGCAATAGGGTTGTTGATTCAGCATGCGGGCTTCCACGCTCGTTGCTTAGTCTGTTGTCCCCTCAGTCTGCCGCTCTAGAGTCTAAGTCTAAGTGCCCTGGATTTGTTTCTGAGAAATGCACGCACCGGTGTTGGCGCTAGAAAGCAGCAGTTGACAACTGGAAGTAACTGATTAGGAATGAAGAATGAGACACAACGGGAGACCCCTCCAAGAACTAGCCTCCCCCAGCCTTATAGAGCTTGTTAGTCAGTTCACCAGCCAATCAGAAAACAGCTCTATTTTCAGGCTGGCAGGTTTTTTCGGTGAGCCCTGCCAGACGGCCGACAACCTTAAACCCGGATGTCATCCGTTTTGCCTGAAAACTGGACCATACCGCAATACAGACACTGTGAATGCATTCGTGCAGTCAAAATCAGCTAGATGAATAGAAGTGAGGAGTTATGGCTGCCCAAACCCAAGCAGCGCCTACATTAATCCCTGGTGACAACAGTGCCACGCTAGAATGAGATTTGGATCCTAAGCAGAGCAGGATGTTACAGATGCAACAGTACAGTCAGATCCAATACTGGAGGCATGCAAACAGCATCCGCAGTGGCAGTGACCATCGGTGGCCTGACCGCCGAGGAGGCCTGCCGATGGAGCTGAGCACGTCGCCAAAGGGAGGAGGCTCCGGTAAACTGCATGTAGTCCTTAGTGTGCGTCGGCTCCACCAGACGACACTCAAGCAGCATCGAGTCTTGCCGTCAGTCATCGGCACACTGATGTACACATGCCGGGAGGACACAACAAAGCACAATGAGAGATGTGAGAAAAACCAACAACTGCATTGTTGCGTTTGTAGTGTTGTGTCATGCCTAGGGTCCAAGTTTCATGATTTTCTGGCACTGTTGACACCGGGGACTAGTGTAGATGCTGCGTGGGTCTAGGCAGCTATAACTCATCACTGTTGTTTTTGTAGCTGATTCTGATTCAGCTAGAAAAATAGCAGTGAGGAGTTGTGGGTGCCTTAACCAAGGCATCATCTACGCTAGTCCCCGGTGTCAAGAGTGCCAGAAAATCATGAAACTTGGACCCTAGGCATGACACGACGTTGCGAACACAAAAGAGGGTCCGTCCTCCGTCTAGCCGCGTCTGGGCGTTCCATCGTCTGCGCCCGCGGGTCCGTCTGCGCCGGCTGCCCCGACCGTGCCTGTGAGCCCCTTAGAGTCGGCTGCCTCGTCCGTGTCCGCCAGCCTCTCTGCGCCGGACGCCCTGTCAGTGCCCGCCAGCCCCTCACAGCTGGCTGCCCCGTCTGTGCCCACCAGCCCCTCAGGGCCGGCTGCCCCATCTGTGTCTGACAGCCCCTCAGAGCAGACTTCCCCGTCCGTGTCCGCCAGCACCTCAGGGTTGGCTGCCCCATCTGTGACCGACAGCCCCTCAGAGCCGGCTGCCCCATCCGTGCCTCCTAGCTACTCAGAGCCGGCTGCCCCGTCCGTGCCCACCAGTTGCCATTGACATGGCGACACTGTCCAGTGACGTGAGGCATTCGCAAGCAAGCAGGTGCAAGAAACATCAAGGGCCTGGCTTGGGAGATGCAAAGAGTCGCATGACAGAAATGACAATTGACAAGTACACATCATAAATATCTGCTGCGGTGCAGAACAAGTTACGCTCGCGGCAGTGTCAGTTTATCCTAAAACCGGCCCAAAATCAATGTTTTGGCCATGAATATGTGCACAAGCATCCAAACGCAGCTTGAATGGCTGTTTTAGCGGGTTGGGGAAGCAGTGTTATTGATGCAACGTGCGGGATCCCACGTTTGTTGCTTCGGCTGCCCTCTCTGTCTGCTGCATAAGAGTCTAATTCTGAGAGCTCTGGTGTTGTTTCTCATAAACTCGTGCACCGGAGTTAGCGCCAGACAACAACTGAAAAGTGGAAATGACTGATTAGGAAGTAAGAATGACCAACAATTGGAGACCCTTCCAAGTTCTAGCTCCCCCCCGGCTCTGTAGAGATTGTTGCTCAGTTTCTAAGCCAATTAGAAGAATGACCTATTTTCTGGCACGCAGGGTTTTCTCGGTGAGCCCTGCCAGATAGCCGATAGCCAAAAACCCGGGCGTCGTCTGTTTTGCTTGGAAAAAAAACCAAACCATGATATGCGCGCTGTGAACACAGTTGTGTTAGAAGAATAGCAGCAATAAGTTATAGCCGCCTAAACCCAGGCGGCGTATACGCTAGTACCCGGTCTCAACAGTGCCCAAACAATATGAAACTTGGATCCTAAGCAGAACATGGCACTACAGATGCAACATCACAGTCAGACCTAGCAATGGGTGCATGCAAACGGCATATAGAGCGACAGTGACTGCCGGCGGCACGATTGCCGAGGAGGTCTGCCGATGGAGCTAAGCACGTTGCAGGGAGGAGGCTCCAGCAAAATGCGTGTAGGCCTCAATGTGCGTCGGCTTCGCCAGACAACACTCCAGCAGCATTGCGTCTCACCATAAGTCATGTACACGCCGATGTACACGAGATTGAAGGACACAACAGAATGCAAAGAGCGATGCGTGAAAACCAACACTGCCCCATGACTCACAAGTGCATTGCACATAGACAAGCTGGAAATCCTAACGCAGAAGGCTGGAGCAGCAGCGTTGTTGATGTAGTGTGCATGATCCCACGCTAGTTGCTTTGGCTGCCCCCTCAATCTATAACACCAGAGTCTAAGCCTGAGAGCTCTGGTGTTGTTACTCAGAAATGCGCGGGCCATAGTTAGCGCTAGACAAGAGCTAAAGATTGGAAATGACTGATTAGGAAGTGAGAATAAGCAAAAATGGGAGACCCCTCCAAGTTCTAGCTTTGTCCCAGCTCTATCGAGCTTGATTCTTGGTTTTTAAGCCAGTCAGAAAAATGACCTGTTTTCTGGGAGGCAGGGTTTTCTCAGTGAGCCCTGCCAGACAGCCAGCCGACAGCCCAAAACCCTGGCGTTGTCCGTTTTGCATGAAAACTGGACCATACAACAATACACAAGCTGTGAACGAAGTTGTGCGATCAGAATCACCTAGAAACATGGCCGCAATGAGTTATAGCCACCTAGACCCATGCGGCATCTACTCTCGTCCCCGGTCCCAATGGTGCCTGAATAACATAGAACTTGAACCCTAAGCAGTGCATGGCGCCGCAGATGTAACAGCGTGGTCAGACCTAGCACTAGACGCATGCAGACAGCATATGCAGTGACACTGAGTGCCGGCGGCATGACCGCCGAGGAGGTTTGCCAATGGAGCTGAGCACGTTGGAGGGAGGAGGCTCTAGAAAGATTCGTGTAGGCCTCAGCATGCCTTGGCTCCACCAGACGACACTCCAACAGCGCCGCGTCTCAAAGTCAGTCATCTACACGCCGATGTTTACAAGCCGGGAGGACACAACAAAACACAATGAGAGATGCATGAAAAATAAACACTTCCCATTGACTCACAGGCGTAGTTTACATGGACGGGTAGAGAATATGCAGACCAAGCGGTGAGGCGTAGAGAGAGAAGATGTCAAGGACGCACACCAACCGCACTCACATCCTTCCTGAACGAGTCACCCTTGAGTACCTTGGTGAATAAGTCAGCCAATTGCCGTGCCGTCTCAATCCACACAATGGTGATGATGTCGTCGTGCAACAATTAATGCACATAGTGATACTTGACATTAATGTGCTTTGTGTGAGTGTGATGCACATTGTCATTGTCAGCAATGGCCATGGCACTCTCATTGTCACTGTGCAACGTGATGGATGAGACTGACTGATGCAACTCGGACAACAAACGGAATAGCCACACACTCTCATATGGACCAAAACCAAGGGCCACATAATCAACCTCAGCAGTGTTGCGTGCATTGCAGCCTTCCTTGCCGCTGCGCGAGGACACAACAGTGCTTAAAACAAGAAAGATCAAGCCAGTTCGTCTCTTACCTTTTGGAATGCAAGCCTAGTCACTATCGGTATAGCCTGCCACAACAACTGACGGCTGTCAATGGAACATGAGGCCTTGCCATGGGGTTGAGACGACCTAGCGTAGTACTCAAACCAAGGCCTTGAAGTGGAGGTGACACAGGTCCTGAAAGAACCGGTCTAGTAGGTTTACAGCGAACATAGTGTCTGGACGTGTCGTCATTGCCGGGAACATCAGTGACTTGATGACATAAAGATACGTGGTCACATCGACTGGCTCCCCCACAACGGCTGGATCAGAGCTCTTTAGCTTTGCCTACCCATCAGGTGACATGGGTGAAGATGCTCTTGGCACAAGAGATAGGTCATCAGCGAGTACCCTCATAAAGTCTGGACATAGGCGGCCTGGTGGACGTGCAAGACACCCATGGAGCGATCATGCTCAAGCTCCATGCCTAGAAAGACTCAAGCTGACCCGAGGTCCTTCATCTGGTAGGCGACATGCATCTGGTCCTTGACCCATTGGATGGAAACTGCATTCGGTGACATGATGAGCAGGTCGTCGATGTAGACGGGGACATCGATCTAAAGTGTGGCCTCGCGGACAGATGAACTATGAAGTGTCAGCGTTGCTGCGAAGGAGACCGCTGCTGAGAAGCGTACGATTTATCTCCTGATCCCAGTAGTCGGATGATTGCTTTAGGCCATAGAGGGCCTTCCACAACTTCTAGACCTTGCCGGAGCCATGGTCGAAGCCTGGAGGTTGTGTCATGTACAGTTCCTCGCCGTCCAGTGAGCCATCGAGAAAGGCGTTGCTCATATCCATCTGGTGCAGCTCCCACCCATGTTGGGCAACCAGGATGAACAGTGCCTAGCTAGTGGAGAACTGACCAAACAGGGCGAAGATCTGGCCATCGTTGATCCCACGGACCTAAGAAAATCCCTTGGCTGTAAGACGGACCTTGTACTTGTCCCGGGACCCGTCCGACTTCCACTTGCGCCGGAGGACCCCCTTGGTGCCGATGGCCTTTCGGCCGGGGGGAAGGTCGACAAGCTCATAGGCGTGATGTTGCCGAATTGCGACGAGCTTGTTGGCGCATGCAGCCTCCCAGTGTGGGTCCTCGGGAGACGCCCAAGCCTCACGGAGGGTGGTTGGATCCTCTGGGCATTCTGTGGGTTGGACTGTGAGTGCTTACGCGTCTCACGCTCCAGGTGGTGTACGTACGAGGGTGACTGTGATGACAGATTGATGCTCCTCACGGAGCATGGCATAGCCCAATGCTGACCCCAGACGTAGGTGAGTGATGACTGCCAAAGTGGCCAAGCCAAGCGCTTTCGCGCTAGGGTCTCCACTCAAGACTGTGGGAGTGGGTCTGTCAGGAGGCAGAGAACCTCGTGGGGTGACAGGGGGTCGTGGCGCAATGAGGCGCGAGGCGGCGGCCTGTGTGCTTGCTAATGGTCTGGGTCAAAGACTCTCGTTCGGGCCACCTGTGTAGCGTGCCAGTGCGGTTGGGACGGCCGTCTTGGAGGTGCAAGGAGGCGCAAATGGGATTGCTATCCCGTAGGAGCTGGCGGACACAGACAGGGCACTCGGTGTAGAGGTGCTTGCGGATGCAGAAGGGGCAGCTGGCCAAGAGGGGCTGGCGGACACGGGCGGGGCAGCTGGTGTAGAGGTACCCGCGGACGCAGATGGGAAAGCTGGCCCAGAGGGGCTGGCGGACACAAACGGGGCAGCTGGCGCAGAGGTGCTAGCAAACGCAGATGGAATAGCTGACTCGGAGGGGATGGTGCACAAGAACGGGGCAGCCGGTGCAGAGGTGCCAGCATACGCAGATGGAGGAGCCAACCCAGAGGGCTTGGCGGACACAGGTGGGACAGCCAGAGCAGAGGTGCCAGTGGAGACAGATGGGGCAGCTGGCCTGGAGGGACTGGCGGACACGGACGGGGTAAACGGTGTAGAGGTGCCAACGGATGTAGATGGGACAGCTTGCCTGGAGGGGCTGGCAGACACGGACGAGGCTAGACGGAGGACGGACCCACCACTCCCCCATGTGATGGGAGGAACATCAACGCACCGGAGCGAACAAGGTCGCGAGAAAACAGGTCCTAAAAGAAGAGGGCATCCCAGTACTCGACGATGGAGTGTAGGGATGGATCATAGAAGCGCCATGCCTTGGACTGCCGCGAGACGCAAAGAAAGGTGCAGGGCCGGCCGCGAGGCTCAAGTTTGCTGCCTTGGTATGGGACAGGGAGCCACATGTTGGCTACGCAACCCAATATGCGAGCCGGCCGGAGGTCGGCGCTCTCGCCATACCAGTGCTGGTATGGTGTGGACTAATGGGGAAGAGGTCTGTGGGGAATCCGGTTCTAGACCCACGTCATGAAGGCCATTGATCCAAAGTAGAAGGCATTGGAAACACCAGACTCGACACGCATGGTGCGGGCAGAGTCGGTCATGGTGTAGTTCTACCGCCGAGAGACGTCGTTCTGGGATGGCGTGTAAGGCATCGACGTCTCATGATGGATGCCATGCGAGGCGAGGAAGAGTGTGGTCTCTTCGACAAACTCACCACCGTAATTAGAGAAAACGCAACGGAGAGGGTGACCAAACTCGAGCTCAGCACGGACAAGCCAGTCTCAAATGGTGTTGGGGACATCGCTCTTCTATCGAAGACAGACCACCCAACGGTAGCGAGAGTAGTCGTCGGTGAGGGTCACGACATAGCGTCCATGCTCACCGACGGACTCTGTTGAGAGGGGGCCCATGAGATAAGAGTGGACCAAGTCTAGAGGAACGCACGCACGTGAGGAGGACAGGGGGTAGGTGGACCGATGCATCTTCCCCTGAGCACATTCAATGCACTTAGTGGGTCCAGGCCCGTGGAGGGCTGCATGCGGAGCATGTTGTCAAGAATGGCAGAGTGGATGTGACAGAGGCGGCGGTGCAGGAGACGTGTGTATTGCGGAGAGAGTGTGCTGGTAACAAACACGTGGTTTGTGTCAGCAGATGGGGAGGGGACGAAGGGATAAATGGACAATCGCGGTACGTGCCACAAGTTGCCACGGGTAGTGGCATGCAAAACGAAACGACCGGACATACGCAATGACATAGTTCCAGCACCATGCGACTGCAGTACATCCATGCTCATGCAGTCAAGGGCTGTGACGGATAGTAGGTTGAGCTCAAGACTAGGGACGAAGAGGACATCAGTCACGAAGACATCCCCAGCGGACCTTGGAAACTAACAACACCAAAGTCGCAAACGGGTAAAACCTGACCAGAGCCTGTCCAAACCCTAGAGACATTGGTAACAGGGCCAAGGAAACTTAAGGCCTCACGTGAGGCTGTCATGTGGACACAATAGGAGCAGCAACATTCATGGCAGCAGTGGCGAGGCCTCGCTCATGCTCGCGATGCATGGTGGCAATGATGCGGGCCTCGTCTGTCAGGAGCGGACAGGTGTACCATCCGTATCCTGCCTGGCCACAATTATGGCAGACTAAACTGCCGCCACTGGATCCGCTCGACTGCTGTTGTGGGCTCTTGCCCTTCTTTCCCCTACGTTTCTTCTTGCCAGAGGATGAAGCGCCAAAGGTTGCAACTGTTGCGGGGCGGCAACAACCATCAAGGCGACGATAAGAGAGATGAGGGCCTCTGTGTGTTGGGTGCGGGAATCTTGACGAGCCTTCTTGATGCATAGAGAGAGAGATCGTATGCCTAGGGCATGAGGGTGCTCTGGGCAGCCATCACGACGAGAACTTCCTGGGTGTATTGGAAAAATTTGTCTACGAATGCGTTGGTTGCATTGCATTTGATGGTGAGGAGCACGTATAGAGGGGGTAGTGCAGCCGCTCTCAAGTGGCAAAGAATCTCCTCCGCCCGTTGCCAGTATGAGGTGATTGTCTTGGTCTCCCCCATCTGGAGGGAGTTGATCTCCCAAAGCAAGCGGCTGGTTTGTCCCTTGCTGGAAAGACAATGAGGGCACGTGAGGATGTGCCACACCGCTGCGGGGTCGGGGAGGCCGCCAGTGGAGAAGTCGTCCAGGAATGGCTTGAGAACAAGACGGGAGGCCGAAGGGGCAACGAGAACGAGGGCACGTACAACACGACCAGGATCATAGACCTGGTCGGCCTGGATGGAGTCGTAGGGAAGGGCGTAGTATGGCCACATATCCTCACCCTGCGCCCAAATGCGGAAGCTGAGCTCTTAGTCCCGGAAATGCTTGTGAGCTTGGAGCACCAAGGGCGGGGTTTCAAAGTCCTTTGGCCTGCGGCCAGCATTCAAAGCGGGGCCTAGGATTGAAGAAACAGTGTGACTTTGGCATAAGGTATGTTGTTGCACCAAGTACTAGGTAGCAGAAGAAACGACAAGACTAGCATGCGCGGCTGCTGGTGTAACGCCTGTAGTAGCGGTAGGTGTGTTGGCGGCTTCATGTCGATTAGCTGTTGCGTCAGCGTTGCGAGCTGCTAGCATATGGTGTCTAGCGGATCTGTCAAGCCAGCAAGGCCAACGACAGAGCTTGCGGGGTGTTGGTGGTGATGCGGCTACCGCTGCTGTGGCTGCTGCGGCTGTTGCTGCAGCTGTTGCTGCTATTGCTGTTACTCCTTATGTAGTGGCTGCTGGTGCCGCAGCTATTACTGCTCTTGCTACTGTTGTTGCTGTAGCTACTGTTGCTATTACTGCTGTAGCGGCTGCTATTGCGGCAGGTGCTATTGTTGCTGCTGTTGTCTCTATTGCAGTGGCTTCTGCTACTGTTGCTACTACTGGTGCTCTAGTGGCTGCTACTGCAACAGCTGTTGTTGTTGCTGCTAGTGCCGTTGCAATGGCTGCTGCTGCGATAGCTGCTGCTATTGTAGTAGCGGCAGCTGCTGTTGCTATTTTTTTTGGTGTTGTTGCTGTAGTTGCTATAGAAGGGGGGGGTGGGATCCTCTAGTAGAGGAAGACCCCTCCGTACCTTCCTCCATGGTCTCCCATAGTTAGTCCTCCCTTTTAAATCTTTTTTGGTGTTTTTTTGTTGTAGTAGGTGCTGACATCAGCACTGATGTCTCCGCTGATGTCACTTGGTGCTGGTTAATGTCGTTACAGTGGCTGCTCCTGTAGCTACTTTTGGTGCAACTATTGTTGCTATTGCTGCTATAAGTGGTGATGTGAGTAGTGATGTCACCGCATTACTACTACGCATTGTGCTGTTGTTGTATGCTGCTGCTATAGCCGCAACTACGCTGTGCTGCAACACGCCACTGCTGTTGTTGTTGCTATTGTAACTACGCTACGCTATGTTGCACCTACTGTAGTTGTTACTACTACTAGAGCAGCTGCTGGTGCTGCTGCGCAACACTATTACATAATGTTGCTATAGTAACTGCTATTGCTGCTACGCGGTTGTACACTGCTGCTGTTGCTCTAGTCGTGCTGCTGTGTGCTGACGTAGTTGCTACTGTCGTAGCTGCTGTTGCTATGTTGTTGCATGCTACAGCTGCTGCTACCGCTACGCTGCTGCACATAGCTGCTGCTACTACAACAGGTACTGTTGCAGAAGTAGCTGCAAGGGTGGGGGTCCAATCCCCTCTCTCGGCTTTGATCTTCTTACTCTTTTTTTGTTTCGGTTTTTTTTCTTGTCTCATCACTATGTGCTACTACAGCTGCTATTCACCACTATAGCTACTTGCGACTGTTGTTGCTGCTCGCTACTACTACCTACTATGGCTATTGCCTACTGCTACTGTTGTTTGCCGCTACTCCTGTAGCTCACTCCCGTTGCTACTAGCTGCTACTGCTGTTACTTTGAGCTATCGCTACAAGTTGCTGCTGCTGTGAGCAGCTGCTACAAACTGGTGCTGCTGCTTGCTCCTGCCGTAGCTTGCTGCTGCTGCCTGTTGCCCGCTGCTGCTGCTTGCTACTCGTTGCTCGTTTCTGCTCGTTGCTTACCGCTACCAGTTGCGGCTCCTACTTGCTTTCGTTATTTCTTCTTTTTGCAGCAACTGCTACTGGTTGTAGTAGCTGTTGCTTGCCAGTTGCCTACTGCTTTTGCTTTTGCTACTGCCTTGCTGGCAAGAGGAGCATAATCACTTTCGTGGCGATGTTGTCGCCACGTCCGTCACCATTGCTCCAGCGTCAGTTGGTCGCGCTGGTCGCGAGTCCACTACCGCTAGACCCGCTATGGGGTCAATGCTGCCGGAAGAGAATTGACATCATTTCCCTCACAACGGGAGCGCTTTGAAGATGCCACTTGGCGAGTCAATGCTACCGGAAAAAATCTGGCAGCATTTTCCATGAACGTGAGCATTTTGGGGACCGCCGGCGTTGACTAGACATGTTTGCCGGTATTCTGCTGCTTTTGCTACGCTTTGGCTCTGATACCAAGCTGGAAATCCTAACGTAGCAGGTTAGGGCAGCAACATAATTGATGCAGCTTGCGGGATCCCACGCTAGTTGTTTAGGCTGCGCCCTCAGTCTATTGCACCAGAGTCTAAGTTTGAGAGCTCTGGTGTTGTAACTCAGAAACGCGTGTGCTAGAGTAAGCGCCAGACAACAGCTGAAAGCTGGAAATCAATGATTAGGAACTGAGAATAAGCAACAATGGGTGACCCCTCCAAGTTCTTTCTGCCTCCCAGCTCTGTAGAGCTTGTTACTCAATTTTCAAGCCAAAAAAAAAAATGACATATTTTTTGGGAGGCAGGGTTTCCTCAGTGAGCCCTGCCGGACAGCCGACAGCCCAAGACCCGGACGTCGTCCGTTTTAGCTGAAACCTGGACTATGCCATAATACGCACGTTGTGAACGCAGTCGTGCGGTCAGAATCACCCAGAAGAATAGCAGCCATGAGTTATAACCACTTGAATCCATGCGGCGTCTACGCTAGTTCATGGTCCCAACGGTGCCCGAATAACATGAAACTTGGACCCTAGGCAGTGTTGAATATGTTTGCCCCTTGTTCAGTCTTGTACGACGGATCAGGAATGCTCTGCCCCTTGTGGAGGTATGACCCCTGGATTTGTTGTAGGGTGACTCAACTACGCTCTGTCTCATGTGATGTATGACCTGTGAGTACACCATGTAGGTGAGTGGTTTACTTGGCCATTTTGTTTATTTGGCCAAGTGAGAGGTCATGAGTTCGATCCTGGCTCCATGCACATCTTGGTTTTTTTGGAAGCTTCCAAGAAAGAAAGTCTGTTGCTTCTGGGAAGCAACACAGTTGATCAGTCACCTTGGCACAAGGATGCTTATGTGTCAAGCCCACAGCGCAAGTCTCTTGGTGATGTGGCAGGGTCAAGCTACTTCTCAGGAATGTGCTTTCGAGTTCTAGGACTGGGCATACAGCTATAAAAGGACTTGTCTTGCATGCTGATCAATCAACCCTTGCTTGATGCTCTCTTGCATGTTGCCAACTTGAGCTCTCCTTGAGATGTAATGCTAAGGCGTTAGTACTCTTGAAGGTGAAGTGTATGCCTGATCAAGTCCGGGGTGCACGACACATACCTGCAAAGGAAGAAGGTGTAAAAACCTTTGTGAGTTTTTTCGGTTTTGCGGCTTCTCTGCCGGAGGTGGTTAGCTCAGTAGCTAACAGGCAGAGCATGGCGTTGTAGATGCAATACCGCAGTCAGACCCAGTACTGGATGCATGCAGACATCATATGCAGCGACAGTGACTGCCGACGGCACGACCGCCGAGGAGGTCTGCCGATAGAGCTGAGCACATTGGAGGGTGGAGGCTCCTCCAATGAGCCTCCATTTTTTTTGGGGTAGTGTCATTGCAAGCAAGGAGCCTATTGTCGCCAAATGAGCTCGAGGTCAATGAGCTTTCACATCGACAGGCTTGTTGACTACAAGCCTGTCAGCCACGACAGAAGGTGGGGCCGGCAAATCAAGTCAGCCGCAACTGTTAGAAAGCTTCCCTGCAACTTCTTCACGACTGTGGATGTGGCTACTGCTGCTGCTGTTTGTCTACCATGATTGCTGTAGCTGTCGGTTTATGGCAGATTGTTGCTGCTGCTGCTGCTGCTGCTGCAGCTGCTTCTGCTGCTGATGCTGCTGCTGTTTGTCACCACTGCTTCTGCCACTGCTTGCAAGGTGCTGCAGATGCTGCTGCTGCCGAATGTAGCAGCTACAGATGTCACATTCAAGTGCCGCAGCTTCTGCTGCCACGGCTGAGTGCAGGCATGGCTACTGCTGCTCAAGCTAAGTACAGCTTCTTTTGCTGTTGTGGCCAAATGCAGCAGTTTTTGCTGCTGATGTAGCTTCTACTGTGATTGGAAGATCTGAAGCTTCTGCTTATGCATTGGCTGCTGTCATTGGTGTTGGCAGATGTGACGTCTGACAGCAGTAACTACTGCTTTTACTGCTGCTGCCAAATGCAAAAACTCTAGATACTGCGGCCGAGTGCCACAGCTGCCAGTTCTATGGCCAAGTGAATCTGTAGATTTTGCTGTAGCCGATTGAAGCTGCTGCAATTGCTGCTACAACCTGTGGCTGTACACTGTTATCACAGCTCATAATTCCGTGGTTGTGCCTAAGATAGCCACTAGTTTCTACTGATGTTTTGCCTCACAACACCCGTCCTTTGGCAGCTATACTTGTGTGCACTGGTCATCACCTCCAAGAAGGCAGCAGCAACGAGGGAACCTGCCAAGAACTCTGGGCAGCGTCCCGCCTACAGCTATGCCAGAGAACTGCGTGATGTGATCCCCTAGCTCAAGGCCTCCACGTTCCCAGGATCTGTATGCCCCACCCAACTGAGCCCAGTCCAGACGTCTTTGCTGATACTGCTGCTTGCTGTATGATGGAATGTGCAGTTGTAGTCTCTCTAGTACTCTGATACCATGAGAGAATTGAGAAATCCCCTTTGCAAAATTCAGTGCGAGAGGGCATGTTCGGAGGAACACAACATGACCGACGGTGGTAGGAAAGCTAGAGGGATGGAAAATCTGGGAATGTTAGTGAACAGAATGAGAGTGACCAGCATACCTACTCTACCCCTCTGAGCCAGCGTGCACACATCTGCACAACAAACCTGCTAGAAATAAATCTACCAGCTCCAAAACAGAAAGCAAAATGATCATGTCAACCTTACGAGCGGCTCGGTTGTCTGAATGATAATCCGAAAGAAGCAGCAGATGTACAAGAGAAATCCTCCATCACCGAGAGAGCGGCCTCGGGAGCTGGCCACCAAGAAAACTCTTGTCACCTCGTGAGAGCATGCAAGGTGAATCTGAAGAAGGTGTCAACCATTATTGAGTGCCTGCAGGTGAACGGCATCAAGTCCAGAGGTCACCTGGCATGACACAACATCAGCACCCGACTCCAAGTAACCTCCATCATGATGGTGAACGCAACTCCCAGCCTAGAAGGGGCCACACAGAGTGGCATGTCATCTTCAAAAACTGTGATGTGGTCCTGACCATCCAAACCACGCGTACCTGACTCAAGCACTCAGAGTAGTGCCAAGTCGAAGAGCACCGGGCCAGAGGGTCTCCCTTCTCAAACACTCTGCTAACTCTCTGAGATAGCAGGGAAATTGGTTGCAAACAACAACATTTGCTTCGACTTAGCATAAAGCTGATCTTGGAACTGGATGTAACTCCCCATAATGTTGCCCCTGACTGTCTCAGAAACCCAAAACATTCTCCACCTCATTGAAAGCGTTGCCAATGGCTAGGCGTAGAAGCCACAAGGACCAGTATGTGGCCAAGATTATCCTAGTTCTTTTAATCAATGGTGATGCCCCCTCCAATGTGCCAATACCAAACTGAAGGGGCTGCTATCCCCCCCCCCCCACCTTTTCCTTCTCCTTCTTCAGCACAAACCTTCCTAAAGATAACACCATTGCTATGGGCCACGCGCCATCCTCCACTGACTCCACTGACTTGCAGGAGGAAGATCAATCTACTTTGTCCGAGCCTTCATGCCATAGGTACTGGTAGCTTTATCCGCAAACCACCTTTGCAACTGTCTTGAGGCTCTCCACCCGTGCTGGCTGATCCATCATGAGGTCCCGAAAAAAATCTTACATCAGTCCCTCAAGTCCCAGTACCAATCCATTGAGCCTGTCCAAAAGCATCTCCTCAACTTCCTCCTCTACGATGCCGGCCCTGCGTTGAATTTTTGTTATCATCTTCAAAATGTTAAAGAATTGTCATTGCATTTTCATGGAGAGTTTGTGGTTTAGAGAAGTTCAAATTGTTTTCATGAGTGGATTGAATCATGACCACACAGCTCATACCACAAGGACCCTCACAGAACACACCATGAGGAGCCACTGGAGGTACTTTATCTTTTCAGCAGTCTACGCGATACTCAGCGTCACGGCCTCAGCACCCTTGATCACACTTTGACACCAGGGATGATGAGGAGATAGAGGATGATACATGTGAGGATGAAATTTGCATTGTTTGAGAGCACATCCGTAATCTTCGTCTAGGATCGTAGCCTCCCACCCTACTACCTCCTTGCCGACAAGAGCAGCCATGACGTTCAACTGCATTAACTTTTTGTGGTAATTCCCTCACTGGTGGTCTCCCCATCTCTCTTCCACCCTCTCTCAAACCTGAGGGCACCCTCCCCACGGAGCGGCGACCAAAAGGACCTTGAGATACCTCCACCTCTCTACAACAACGTCTAGGGCTTCGACGCTGGGAGACCCTGTTTCAGGTGTGGGTTGAATCTGAGGGTGTATGGCCCAATTACCACAGCCAGTTCCAGACCCGCGGCACTCACCAGGTTCAGACAGCAGCAAGAGCAATGTGAGGAGACTGTGGCAGACTTCCTTCCCTTTCTTGGTGAGACCGGGACCGGGACCGAAGCAGACCCATGCCACGTCTGGGAGTTGGTCCTGACACTTCTTGCTACGAAGATCCATGCCATGAGGGCAGCTTGACTGTGTGAGTTCCACTCCCTCCGCTAGGGTCGCTTGGAGCTCGCAACTGAATACTGGATGCATGCCATGTGCCTTTACACATCTTGGGACTGGTAGCAAAACGTAGCTGTGGGCACTCAATGTGATCATCCTGGGAGAGCACTTGGACCAAGTAAATCTCTTCACGGGCTTCAACCGTGTGGCTCTCTCTGAGTTTTTGGAGATAGTCCAGCTGATTCCTTAGGATCATGGCTACTTCTCAGGCAACGTCCACTCATGAGGCTGGTGACGTCCATCAACAAAATCTGCTTGTAATAGTGGTTGCGACCCCTCTGATGTCTCTATCTCAGTTTTCCAGCCCCGCCTCCATGGGCGTTGTTGCGGCTGCACAAGGGGAGAATGGGATAAAGAAATGTGGCAAGGGAAAGCAACAGTAGCAATAGAAAAAACAAAAGCAGAAGAAGAGTAGTGAAAATGGATGATATGTCCACTACTACAACTAAGGATGTGCTCACCTTACACGGAGAGCGAGCAGCCCCTTGATTGGCCCAGGATCACACAAAACCTCCTGATGACATACGTGTAGCAGATGTCCACTGGTGACCCAATAGCAGGTTGCGTCACGACCAAGTCTATGTCAACCGGCCCCAGGCAAATGGATTAGAAAACAGGGCCGACACAATAGCACCTGCCGTCCGCTCCTAGCATTTCAGCTAGGAGAAGATATCACCCTCAGGATCACGGTTCCACATTGAGCAGTTCCTAGGCAATCACTTGCTAGCAACTGTGTCCACTTAACACTTGGTCACTTTCGCGCGAAGTGCTAGTCAAAGACTAACTCTCGGAGCTTAGACCAACCAGTGTCTTCTTTGCACTGTTCCGTAGTTGGACAACTCTGTGANATGGATTAGAAAACAGGGCCGACACAATAGCACCTGCCGTCCGCTCCTAGCATTTCAGCTAGGAGAAGATATCACCCTCAGGATCACGGTTCCACATTGAGCAGTTCCTAGGCAATCACTTGCTAGCAACTGTGTCCACTTAACACTTGGTCACTTTCGCGCGAAGTGCTAGTCAAAGACTAACTCTCGGAGCTTAGACCAACCAGTGTCTTCTTTGCACTGTTCCGTAGTTGGACAACTCTGTGAGGAGCATCTAAGGTCAGCTTGTGTGATTACAATGAGGAATGAGCCTAGTACATATAGTCGTAGGCCTAGCTTCTGAGGTGTGTGGGGAGTGGCACTTTTGGGGTAGCCAGTCCACACCACCTCACTAGCTCGAGAATTGGTGCCTCCACTGACCGCCAAGTGGCACATCGTTCTCATGCATGGAGAAATTTCTAAGAAACTTCCCCTGTGTAGGAAGGTCAAAACCCTTCCTGCGCACATCAAGGCTTGATCGCAGGACCTCTTGTCCCTATGTACAACATGCTATCTGTTGCACTACACTTTCAATGCCTCGCTTGGACTTGCACCACAGACAAGGTTTGGGAGACTTACTCCAAGGGAGCAGTGCATGCCCAACCTGTCCGTTAAGCCATAGCAGTGGCCATGGGACATAAAAGAACAACAATCTCTCCCTTGCACCTTAGGCCACCTGCTGTGGTAGTTTTCTTCCGCATGAACCCGTAGCTCTCTGTTGTTATTGTACACGTCAGTTTCTTGTTCTTTAGTTCTCATCTCTTGCATCCACCATGCCAACTCCTCGAGCACCTACAACATGCAAGTCGCTGTCTAGCGACTTTGTCAAGAAGTCTGCAAGCATTTTCTTGGTTTCGACATGGTCCAGTTCCACGACACCCTTGGCGACAAGGTCACGTGAGTAGTGGTACCAAATTTTGATGTGCTTTGTACGCTGGGAGATCATGACTTCCTCTGCCATAGCGATGGCACTTTGGTTGTCAATGTGGATGACTGTTTTTTCCTCTTGTGGTGCCTTGATTTCATCAAGCAAACTATGAAGCCACTGTGTTTCCTTGCATACTACTGAGAGTGCAAGCAAGACGCAGTCCTGCTTCCTGCTTGCCCACGAGACCGCACTACCTTTAAGAAGACAGACAAACCCTGAGGTGGACTTCCTGTCGTCAATCCGCCCTCCCCAGTCTGAGTCATTGTAGCATGTCAGACACAACGAGTTCGATCCTTCTAGACCTCCAAACCAAAGTCCCACGTGCCGAGTCTTTTTGAGGTAGCAAAAACTCCGCTTCACGGCATGCGGATTTTCTGGCCCAGGGTTGGCCACAAACGTGCTCACTTGGCTCACCGCATATGCAATGTCAAGTCGCGTTCCCACCATCGCATACATCAGGCTCCCAATGACGGACTGGTACGGAATGTTTTGCATCTCTTGCCGGTCTTCCTTGTTACTTGGTGACATGGAGGAGGAGAGCTTGCAGTTGGAGGGCATGGGGGTGATCACGGGTTTGCAGTCCTCCATGTTGTAGCACTTCAAGACGTCCATGATAAACTTGGTCTGGTTGAACTCGATGGTGCCTACTTTGCGATTGTCGTGAACAGCAATCTCGAGGTAGTATTCGAGAGGTCCCATGTCCTTCATCTTGAACTTGCTGGCAAGATTTTTCTTAAGGTCCGTAAGGGCCTCCTGCGAGGACGAACACACGATAAGATCGTCCATGTACAACACCACGAGGAGCAAGCAACGTTTGTCCTCTCGCACATAGGCGCTAGGGTAATTCTTACAATGTGCAAAGGAGATCTCAGCCATGAAGCTGTCCATCTCCTTGTACCAGATCCGTGGGGCCTGTTTCAGCCCGTACAACGCCTTCACCAGATTGCGCACCTTACACTCGGGTGCTTTGACACCTTCTGGTACCTCCATTAGCACCTCCTTGTCAAGCTTCCCAACAAGGAAGGCTGTCTTCACATCCATCCGGTGGACAGCGACGGAAAGCAGGGACCTGATGGAGGCAAACGTGACGACCGGTGCAATGGTCTCATCGTACTCAGACCCTGCGCACTGTGAGAATCCTTTCGCCACAACCCTTGCCTTGTACTTGTCGATGCTATCGTCTTGCTTCCGCTTCAACCTGAGCACCCACTTTGAGCCCACCACATGAGCGTTAGCGGGTCTGTCCACCAGCACCCATGTGCCATTTTCTTAGATGGATGCAAGCTCGCTGTCCACCGCCTCCTTCCACTTGGCCGCATCGGGCCTTGCCAGCGCCTCAGCCACAGTGAGCGGCTCTCCCTGAGCCAAACAGGACCAGCTCAGTCCAGTCCAGCTTCCGGTGTTAGCGTCGTACTTTGGAGTTTGTTATCTCTGTCTTGTGCTTTGATGCTGCATTGCTGGTGGATCTTCGTAATGTTGTTGCTCCTGTGCTGCTGGCTGCTGTGAAGTTAAGGTTTCTTCCTTTGAAGAGCCACTGCCCTCCAAGCTGGTTTTAGAGGCCTCGGACGTCTCTGACTCTGTGTCAGAGCTTGCCGCTGCGTCAGCCTGTGCAGTCGCTCTCCCTGCCACAACACTCTTCTTAATGGCCTGCCGCACTAGCCCCACTTGCCAGTTTTCAGGAGCTTGATCTCCTGACTCTAGGAGCACCAACCACTCTCCCTGTTTTGGAGCTTGTGTGGGATCAAGCACCTCTTCCTTGTCTGGTTTCATCTCGTCAAAGGTCACGTCCCGGCTGGTGATGAGTCTTCTTGCTGCCAGGTCCCATAGGCGGTAGGTCTTGTGGGCTGCCTCATAGCCCACCATCACGCACTTTCATTCTCTTGCATCTAGCTTGCCGCCACCCTCTCCCGCCTGGACCTTTGCCCATGCGGTGCAGCCAAAAAATTTGAGGTGTGATGCATCCGGCTTCTTTTGGCCATACTTCTTTTGGCATCATTTGTTGCTTGCCCTTTTTCTTGCCATGCCTACTCAGAGCAGCCGCAGGAGTCGGGTTGACAATGTAGCATGCCGTTCTTGCCGCTTTCGTCCAAAAGCGTGGTGGAAGTTTTGCATCGAAGAGCATGTTGCGCACCATGCCGAGGATGGTCTGATTCATCCTCTTGGCCACACCATTGCATCGTGGTGTGTAGGGAGTCGTGGGCTGGTGGTTGATCCCGTGTTGCCGCAACCAGCCCTTGCATGCTTCATACTCTCCGCTGTTGTCACTTTGTATTTCTTTGACTTTCTTTTAATTCTGCCGCTCCAGCATGGCGACAAACTCCTGCATCTTTTCTCTGACCTCTCCCTTGGATTTGAGGAAGAAGATCCACACCTTGCGACTGTGGTCATCGACGAAGGTAAAAAGGTACTTGCTACCACCATTTGACGCTGTGTGAAAGGGTCCACACACATCGGTGTAAATCAGGTCAAGGGCTGATTCTGCGCGGTGACCATTACGCTCAAAGCGTGTTTGCTTGGTCTTGCCTTGGAGGCAAGGTTCACACAGGCTGCCACACCCAACCGCATCCTTCTTGCAACCATCCATGCCACGGACCAGCTGTTGTTTCTGAATGACTTGAAGCGTGTTGTTTGCAACGTGCCCAAAGCGTCTATGACATAGATCAGCGTCTTCGTCCTTTGTGGTAGAGGATACATTTTCATTTTCCGTAGGTGTGCTCTCCTCCGTTGGTGCCGACACCAATACCTCCGTCGCACCCGTATGACCCTCGTCTTCCGAGCCCTTTGTTGCAGTTGCCTGCAATATGTAGAGCCCGTCAACCCATGGGACCTGTGCTACGAGATCTTTGTTGGCGTACAGGACCTTGATGTCCTCGTTCCTGGCGATGGCCGCCTTCTTCTGCATGAACACCACCATCATGTCGTTGTCCGTTGTTTTTGACACGGACAGGAGGTTTGCCGCAAACGAGGGCATGTGGATTACGTCACGTAACCGTAGATCCTTCTCTGCACCATTGAGGCTGATGCTTACCAGCTTGTCTCCCGCGCCCTTTGCGTTCAGAACGCTACCGTTTGCGCATCTGAACCGCCGCTCAATGGGGCCGATGGAGACAAATACAGCCTGGTTGTTGCTAGAGTGATGGTCGGTGCCGGAGTCGAGCCCAAAATCTCCTGGCCTGAGCAGGGCTACTCCTTTTGCCGGAGGCGTGCTCTGTGCCATCATGTGGGTGGCTTCTTTGCCACCCTTTCTGCTGCCTTTGTTCCCACCACTTCCGCCGTCTTCCTTCTTTGGCAACCTGCACTCTCTTGCCCAGTGCCTAGGTTTGTCGCAGTTGCGGCAGTTGCCCCTGTCGCTTGGGAGCCTTGCCTCCATTGTTGCCTCCACCGCCACCACTTCCGCTGCCACCTTTATGACCAGAGGTTGACCCTTTTCTCCCGCGACCACCATACCGTACCATGGTAGTGTCCGGCTACGGCGCATGGCCTCGTTCCGCACGTACTCGGACACTGCCATGTACGTCAGGTCATCCTCCTTCCAACCGCCCATGACGGTGATCATTGGGCTCCAACTTTCTAGTAACACCATGAGGAGGATCGTGGCTTGCATGTTCTTGACAAGGTCCCAGTTCATCGGGCGAGCCTCGCCAAGGAGTCCTTCAAACTCCTGTAGGAAATCAGGGATTGATTCACCTTCATTCACCCGCATGCTGATCAGCCGTTGTAGGATGAATAATCTATTTGCGAGGATGGTGGATTGGTACACGCGCTTGATATTCTTGTAAGCTTCGGAATCCAGCGTGTGCCCGGCAATGACGGGAACATACTTGTTAGCAATTGCATTGCTGTGGAATGATATGACAATATCATTCCGTTCCATCCATGCTTCGTGCTCTAGTGATCCCACCGTAGGAACCTGCTCCTCTCCTTTTAGAAGCTTGATGAAACTGCGCACTTTCATTACCGGTTCAAAATGCCATCTCTAGAGTGGAAAGTTGTTCCCCTCAAAGACCGGGATTCCTCCCAAAGATCCAAGACCTTGCGGCAGTGCGGTAGCACTCATGGTTGCTCCGGTGGTCTGACTTGTGGTAGCCACTGTTGAGTTTGAGGACCGCCCTGCGGCAGCCCCTGTTGTGTTTGAGGACTGCCCTGCAGCAGCCCCCACTGCTCCTAATGGGCCAGCCATTTTAGTTGCCTTTTTCTGCAGTATGTGTCTCTGGTATGTTGAGCCTGATGTAGGCTGATGTTAGCTGATGTTAGCTGATGTTTGCTACCGGTTGAAAGGTGCAGTTTGGTTGCTTACCCCTCCAGTTGATGTTTACCTGCAGAAAGAGAAGACAAATCACACTAGCACACCCAGGGTCTTGCCTCCAAGGGCAGAGCTTGTCCTGGTTGGGACCGAAGGGTCATGCCTCGAAGGGCAGAGCTTGTCCTTGGTCCCTGTGTCCTAGGTGCAAGTTCAGCCGTTGGGGCTGATGAAGCATATGGAGCTGATGGAGCTGATGAAGATGACGTGCACACCTGGAGAGAGAGTACCAAAGTTGAGCCAAGCATGCCTTACAACTGGTGGGCAACTTATAATGTGGGCCCATAACCCTTTGTCAACCGGCCTGAGGCAAACGGACTAGAAAACAGGGCCGACACAATAGCACCTGCCGTCCGCTCCTAGCATTTCAGCTAGGAGAAGATATCACCCTCAGGATCACGGTTCCACACTGAGCATTTCCTAGGCAATCACTTGCTAGCAACTGTGTCCACTTAACACCTGGTCACTTTCACGCGAGGTGCTAGCCAAAGTCTAACTCCTGGGGCTTAGACCAACCNTAATGTGGGCCCATAACCCTTTGTCAACCGGCCTGAGGCAAACGGACTAGAAAACAGGGCCGACACAATAGCACCTGCCGTCCGCTCCTAGCATTTCAGCTAGGAGAAGATATCACCCTCAGGATCACGGTTCCACACTGAGCATTTCCTAGGCAATCACTTGCTAGCAACTGTGTCCACTTAACACCTGGTCACTTTCACGCGAGGTGCTAGCCAAAGTCTAACTCCTGGGGCTTAGACCAACCAGTGTCTTCTTTATACTGTTACTTAGTTGGACAACTCTATGAGGAGCATCTAAGGCCAGATCGTGTGATTAGAATGAGGAATGAGTCTAATACATATAGTCCTAGGCCTGGCTTCTAAGGTGTGTGGGTAGTGGCACTTTTGGGGTGGCCACTCCACACCACCTCACCAGCTCGCCAATCGGCGCATCCACTGACCGCCAAGTGGCACATCCTCCTCATGCATAGAGAAATGTCTAAGAAACTTCCCCTGTGCAGGAAGGTCAAAAACCTTCCAGCGCACATCAAGGCTTGATCGCAGGTCCTCTTGTCCCTAAGTCCAACATGATATCCGTTACGCTACACTTCTAGTGTCTCGCTTGGCCTTGCACCACAGACAAGGTTTGGTGGTCTTACTCCAAGGGAGCAGTGCATGCCCAACCTGTCCGTTAAGCCATATCAGTGGCCATGGGGCATAAAAGAACAACAGTCTATAGCAGAAAATGCTTCACAAGGCAGTATCAATGATCTTGACCCCATGTTTGCACGATTACAGATTGTCCTCAGTTGGTGACCCTTCACACTCAGAGAGGTGGGAATATGTTGTCATAGTGAGGTGTTCCCAAGATCGCCTGTCCTACTGTGTCTATGTCCTGTGATGATGCTTGTGGAGGAGCTCAAACAGCTTAGATGAGGATGGACGTGATAGCAAAAACTGGCTTGATGAGTCACAGATTTCTACTGTGTATCAGCACAAACAGCATAAATCCCGACTCGTCTACTAAGCATCTAGCAGAGGCAGAGTGTTGTGTTGCATGTTGCTCAGTGTCAATGACATATCTTGAGGTGAGTGACACATGGATCATTGGTTCCAGTGGCTCCTATTACATTTCCTCTCGCTGTAGTGACTTTATTGGGCTCGGTTCTATTGCGATGGTTTGGTCAGTTTGCATAGGGTCTAGTCAATTGTTGCCTCTCCAGCGAGTTAGGGTAGTGTGGTTCAATGGTTCATCTGGACCCTTGTACATCGCCGATGTGTCCTTTGTCCTTGCTCTTGATCTGAGCCTGCTCTCTATTGGTGCATGCACCACGAAGGGTCCTAGTGTTGAGTACTCTGTTTACTCCGTCACATTGATCGCTCTTGATACCCGTGTTCTTATGCCTCATGCCTCAGTTTCCGATGACCTGCACCGTGTGTCTCATTGCTGTCCCTCTGCCTTCTTTCCTTCCTCCACATCCCCACATATGTTTTTCACTGGTGTTCTCTCCCAAGAAGAGCAGAGTTTGTTACACCGCCGCCTTTTCCATGTGAGCTCGGACAACGTGTCCAAGCTCATTTGAATTGAAGCAGCCCTTGGTGTTAACACTTCTTCCTTCGAGGAGCCTTCCTTGGACCACTGTCTCTTCTTCTCTCAGGGAAAGATGCTTTGCTACACTTACGCTGAATCCAAGCACTCCGTTCGCTCGAATCGGTCCATTCGATCCTCATCAGTCCCCTTCCTGTCTAATGTCCCGGATGCGGCGAGTCTACAGCCTTCGCTACAAGAGTGATGCTGCACTGGCGGTCTCCTTGAGGCTAGTGATGGCTGGGCACTACTCTCCTCACATCCTCCACACGTTCCGCTTGGAATGTGTACGTGAGTTTGTAGGCGAGATGGACACATTCTTTGTTGAGCACAGTGTTTTTCACCAGCTCTATGCCCTTGCTACAACACAGCAGACCGGCGTGTATGAGCATTAGAATCACAGTATGGAGGGCGCGGTATGTGCCATGCGGCCTAGGTACACTCTTCCTTAGTCCTTGGCCATTGAGGGTTTCTCCTACATGACGTGGATCCAGAATCAGCTCTCGTTTGGCCATCACCCTAACCTCTACCTCTCTCATATCTCGGGCTCCCTACCCTACCTCTGGTACATCGAGGAGTAGCAAGGGTCCAAGGCTTCACCTGAGGGTGGCACGTGTGCCTTCATAAAGATATCCCGTGGACAAAGGCTTGGTACTTTTGGGACCCTGCTCGCCACCACATGATCGAGTCTTGAGATGTTCATTTCTTTGAGTCTCTCACCTACCCCAACATGTCTAACATTCTATGGCCGGTCGCCGACCATGTTCCCACCTGTGTGGCTTCCCGACAGACGGCGGAGTCTGGACCTAGGAATGGGTCCATCCGGGCTTCCTCACCTACTGTCCAGTTTTTGGCTGATGACCACCCGGCCATGTTGGCTGTCGTTCCAGTGGTCTTGTTGGTTCCCCTTGGCACAAATCTTTTCATGCCAGTGTCAGTTCCTCCGTGCACACCTGCTCCCATGCTAGTGGGATACTTGCACTAGCAAGTATCCCATGGCACACCTACTTCTGTGCTAGTGTCAGCTCCCCCTGGCACACCTGCTCCCATGCGAGTGTCACCTTCCTCTGGCACACCTGCTCCTTCACCCATGTCAGGCCCCTCTGACACACCTTTTCCCATGCTTGAGCCAGTTCCCTCTTGCATACGTGCTCTTGTGCCTGTCCCATTTTGTGCTGGCACACCTGATCTCTTGCCAGCTGCATCGTCCCAAGTCGCACCTGGTCCTCTACCTACACCTGCTTCCCCTGCACGAACCAGCACCTTTCCATAGTCCTCTTGCACCCTTTTCCCTTCCTTATGCGCCTGCAGCCCTTTTGGCTATGGGCCAACCGTCTGGTAAACAGCGAGAGGTGAGTACCTCAGCTTCTGACTACTCCCATGAGCCAGGTGGCTTTCTTCGACCATTAGCCTCCAGGGCTCAATGGACGGTTGACTTGGCGCCCAGACTTCCCACTCGTAGTGTTTAAAGTGGCGAGCCACCTGGTTTTAAAGGCCCTTGGCTTGAATGTCGAGACGGATTACATTGAGGTGTACCTAGCGTGCCTAGTCAGTCATGAATTGGTCTGCCGAGAGTCCTCGATCATGCGATGTCACACCTGACCTTGTAATGGTTTGGCCGAGTCCGGAGGCATGTGTCTTGGCCACCTGGATCTTTCCCTCAACAACGCCTGATCAAGGCACATTGAAGGAGGCACTTTCGGCTCAGGACGCAGAGCTGTAGCGTGCTGCTTGTTAGGATGAGCTAAGAGTCATCCGTGAGCACAGTATCTATGAGCTTGTCCACCTCCCACCTGGGTGGAAAGCTGTACAAGCCAAGTGGATCTTTGCAAAAAATTGAAGTCTGACGGTACACTGGACCGCTACAAAGCCCGCTTGAAAGCCAAGGGGTTCTCATAGGTTGAGGGTGTGCATTTCACTCATACCTTTCCTCACGTTGGCCGCATGACCACAACTCAGGGTTGTTTCTCACTGCGATTAGGAGTTGTACTAGATGGATGTGAACAATGCATTCCTCCATGGCACCCTAGAGGAGGGGACCTACTTAGTCTGACTACCTGGTGTTGAAGTCAGTGACAAGGTCTTGCGCTTACGAAATGCCTTGTACAGATTGAAACATTCATCCTGGTGCTGGAACCACAAAATTCCCTACACACTGACACATGCTAGCTACATACAGATTGACGACGGCCCGTCTATCTTTCTTAGATGGACTGCTTAGAGCTTCACAGCCACCCTGGTCTCCATGGACGACCTCCTGGTTGCATCTCCTTTGCGGAGGCCGTGAAGGAGGCCAAGGCAGTACTTTTGGTTGCCTACGCAACAACGAGCCTTAGTCTTGCGGTTGTTTTACTTGGGATGGAGATCGTGCGCGATCGTCAGTGGTGGACACTCTTGCTCCATCAGGTATGTTATGCCCGCGTTGTTAGGGAGCGGTTTGCTGAGTTCCTTGGCAGTCACTCTTGCTCCACCCCTATCACACCTGACGGGCAGGATGCCCTGAAGGTGGACCATCCAGCACAGTTGGGGACGACAATGGAAGTGACTCTATACTTGCATTTGGTTGACTCTCTCGTGTACTTGGCCATGACTACACGACCCGAAATTGCTTTCACTGTCAACCTTCTTGCACGGTTCTCAAAGTGTCCTTTGGTGAGAGCCATTCATGCGGCTACACAAATGGTATCATTTATGTTTCCAAAACATATCTCATAATCTGCTTTCGATGACAGTGTTTGGTGGTAGTCAACGATTGCAGAGATAGTGACTGGGTGTGGAATTCTCATGGACGTAGTCAGACAGGCTACGAGTTCTTGCTGGGTGGCACCGTTATGGCATGGCGCACAGGCAAGCAGGGCTACATTGCGCATAGCTAATGAGAGGTTGAGTATGTTACATTCAGGGCTGGGGCTGCTAACACAGTGTACTTGCAATGTTTGTTTTGTGTGTGCCTTGCATTGTTCTATGTTGTGACAACCAAATTGCCCTCGTCAATGCAGAGAACTCTAGTGTGTTTCATGCACGCAGAAAGCACATTGCAGTTGAGTATCATTCTGTGCATGATGTTCGGTAGTGACATTTGATTTCTATCATTTGTTTTGGCACATGTTTGCAATGGGCTGACTTCTTGACCAAGGTACAGGCGCGTGGAAAGTTTATGGTGGACATTCATTTACTCAGGCTTCGCCCTTTGCCTGAGGTTGGGTGAGAGTGGGGTGTATGGATTGTTTAGAATCTTGTGGCGCACTTGTGTCAGTTCACATGTATGGACATTTGTACCATCGGGTCTTAGGGAAATGTTATGATATGAGCCATCCACGTCTGCTCGTACGGCTTACTAAGGCCACTCAACTGTGTCCATGCCCATGCACATCCCTGATGCAGACCCAACTGGCCCAGGAGTATTGTCTGGTGGTGGCCACGCCCACCAACCACTGCCACCAACCGCCACGGTGCCCTGGGTGCTAGTTGGGGCATTCTGTTCATTTCCTACAGTGTCTATAGTTTTCTCAGTGGACTAGCTTTCAAACCCGATTTACATGTTTTACATTTTGTGTCCAATGAACAATGTCTGACTTGTGCGTACGACCAGTCGAGGTGTCTGGCTCCGTATTCGGTATCTTTAGGTTTCCGACGGTGTTGCGTTTGGATTAAGGCTTGGTGTTTGAGATTGATCACAACTTGGAATTTGGGAAATCTCATAATCTTCGAATCTCTAATTCATCTCAGATTTCAAGATGAGATCAAGATTGCTTCAAAACACTTAGAAACGAGATCAAGATTTGGGGTAACACAAAACATTTGAGATGATATTGATCTCGTCTCCTCTCGTTTTCTCTTTTCTCAAACTCGCGCACATGAAAATTTGACCTAGCATGGTATCCTGCCATGTGTGAAACCCAGGACTCTTGGCTTTCACACGTAGCAGGAGTATCTTGATGTGTGAAGCCCACAAGGCTACCCATTCGATTGTCAGGTTCATTGCGTCGCGGTGAGCCTGTGTGCGTGGAATGTTCATCGCTACGAGATGAGGAATCTTGCATATGAAAATTGTTGTATTGCGTAATTTCCTTTAGTGATCTTCCCTAAACTAGATGTGCACAGTTCCCACATGTATGCATACATGTATGACATTGTTTTCAGCGCAAAAAAAACTGTGTATTAGACATTTCAAGATTCTAAGAATCTTTCCATCTAACTTTGAGATAGAGATGCGAATGGGATTTCAGCATAGAATACACTTTGAGATTGATAATGTCATTATTAGTCTCAAATGGTTGAGATGAGATCAAAATTCTCGCTCAATCTTGGACTCCATGCCTGAGCTTGGATTTCTACGCGTAGTATAGTTATGCCCAAAACTGTGGTTTTGGGCCATTTCTAGCACAAACTGACAATGTCGCGTGCTTCAACCGCCATACGCCACGACAATAATAATGTTGTGTTCTTGTGAGTTGTCATTCCTATTTGAATTCCAAAGCTATCCAAGTTGATGAGACTTTCCACATCTCCCTAGCCTAACCCTTGTTGTTCCCTGCACCTGCTTACTTTCTTGTGCGTCAACTGACTGGACCATTTTGCCACATCAGTTGCAGCAAGGATTAGGAAACTTCCTAGCGGTTTCTCTCCTACACCCTTTTTTTGCAGCCTCTATGGTTCGATTGGCCTTGGACCGGATTTGCATTGTGTATCCACTGGTCGATGCTAGACCTAAGCATGCATGCAATCGTTGTGTCCGTATTGAGATATTGCATCCTTAGGTTTAGACGGTTTTGCATTCGTATGCGTGTACACCGAGTTTTGGCCAAAACAGCAGATATGGGCCAGATTTAGGGCAAACTAATATGTTTCATGCCTCACCCGCCGGGCACTGCGGCAACAACTTATGTTGTGGTCTTGTGGGTTGCCATTTTGTTTTCACATTCATCTTTTGAAGCTTAATGTGCAGAGACTATGCGCGAAACCCTAGCCTAGCCAGACACTTTCCAATTGTGCACCTGCTATGCGAGCTAGTGCGTGAACTACAATGTTGCCATGTCCGCGACAACAACAGAGCGAGGAAGCTGCCAGTTATAAACTCACATATTGTGACTAAGAAGGTTGCCAATCATAAAACAAGGGATGAGAACTGAGATGGAGCTTGATTATTTTTGTTGGAGTGATGCTCCTCACCACGGCAGGAGTGACTCCAAAAAGGAACACCAAAAAGACAACCCCAAGTGGCTCAGTCATTAATGGTGTCCACCTCTAGAGGCAGGGCCCGGGTTCAAGTCCCACAAGGGAGGTGGAAGACAGGTGTTAGGAATCTAGCTCAACCTCTAGAGTTCCCCCTTGAGTTTTTAGAAGGCTAGGTGAGGGTCTAGGAAGGTGGCACACCTTCTAGAAGGGGTGACTTGTCCTCCAAGGCATCTAGAGGTGTCTTGGTCTTCATGATCCCCTTGCTCCTACTAGAAGCAAGCTAAGGAATCTAGGAAGGGACACAATCTTCTAGAGGAGGGGAGGGTTACCTTCCTAAGTGGGGAAAAAGGAAAGCCTACCAAGAGACACTCTATAAGTCATGGAATCTGCTAGGAAGCTTCAGATTTGGATGCTTTAATGTTTTGGAAAGCTCAAATCAGTGGCTATAAAATGCCGCTGCTTGTGAGCCTTGATCAAGAGTTGACTTTCAGTCAAATGAGGCCAAAACTAAGGCCACACTCTCTGACCAGTTTTCTGCCATCACTGAAACCAGTTGCCTCCACAGATTCAGTTTCTCCGAAAACAGTTGGTGGTGTGAACCAGCCAATGCTAGGGACCCTGTAGGGTGCATACTCACCCTCAGGCAAACAAAGGGTTATGGGCCCACCCCATTGAAATGTCCCAAGCCAGCTTGTGTTCATGCTTCCTAGGTCAAGTCATAGCCACCAACGAGCAAGAGAGCAGCCGCATTGTCCTTAAGTTTGATGGGATAGGCTTTTCCATATGGAGGTGGCAGTTTGAGGTCTTCCTCAATGACAAGGGGCTGCTTGAGCTTGTGAAGGGTGATGAGACTGCTCCACCACAGATTGCAACGGTTGAGGTGAAGGAGGCATACAAGAAGCGCAACAAAAGATGTTGGCGCTCCTTGTGTCGGCGTTATGTCCGCCACAACTTGGGCACATCCAAGGATACACCCTGGCCGCAGCAGCATGGTCAAAACTTTGGTCCATCTACCAGTCACAAAACCTGTCCAATCAGCTCTTCATCTTCAAACGGCTTGTCACCCTCCAAGCCAATGAAGGTGATAACGTCATGGAGATCATAGAGCAGATTGAGTCACTCGTAGCAGAGTGCGTGGTCACTTGTTGGGAGGTCGACTCTCAGTTGCAAGCTATGTTCTTCCTTCTGGCCTTACTGGAAAGTTGGAGTCCCATGATCACAGTCCTTGGTGGCTAGCCTTCCGACGAGCTGCATTATCCAAAGGTTGCTCAGTTTGTGTGCAATGAGTGAATGCAACATGGTGGTCGAGAGAGCGCAGCAGCATCAAGTTCTTCTTACACAGTTCATCCTCAAAGTGGAGGTCAAGACGACAAGTGGAAGGGAGCCGAGCAGGGCATCAAGAAGGGGGAGTGCTTCAACTCCGGCAAGGAGGGCTACTATGCACACAAGTGTCCTAAGAAGAATCCAGACCGGTTGTAGCGGCCTAGGAAGAAAGTCGAGCAGGCCCTCATGGCGCACAACTCCACCAAATTGAAGGATCTGGGAGTTGCGGTCATTGACTGCGGATCAGGCTGCCACACCCAATGCAACAGGGCGGCATTTTTCACCTACGGCGCCTCGGATAGACGCATGACAGTGGCCAATGGCAAAACAGAGATGGCCGCCGGTGAGGGGAATGTCGACATCGAGTCAATTGTGGATGGAAAACCTGTCACAAGCACAATCCACAGCGTGCTCCACATGCCCAACTTTGGGGCAAACCTGTTTGTTATCCGTCTTACCGACAAGGAACTTGAGGTGGTCTTCACGAAGAAGCAAGCCGTCATCCGCAAGGAGGACAAGGGTGATGTGATTGCATGCGCCAAGAGGGAGGACAACTTGTACCTGCTACGCGCCAAGATCCTCGGCAGCCGGGCGGGGTCCAACGCCGCCAACCTTGCAACAAAGGATGAAGGAGACCTAGAAATATGGCACCAGCGACTTTGCCAAATTTCTCCATCAACAATGAAGGAAATGGCAAAGAGGGAGGTGGTGCGGGGTCTCCAAATCAGTGGCCTTGATGAAACCAAGGAGACCGTGTGTGAGCCATGCATCATTGGTAAATCAACGCGACAGCCGTTTGTGGAAAAGGGGACGCGTGCATTGACAAAGTTGGCAGTGGTACACACATGTGTGTGGACCACTTAAGAGCTCCATCGGTGGAGCTCGCTACTTCCTCACCTTCATCGACGACCACAGCCGCAAACTCTACCTCTACCCCATGACGCGGAAAAGCGAGGTCCTTGTGTGCATGCAAGAGTTTATGGCAGATGTGGAGCAGCAGATAGAGTTGAAGGTGAAGGCGTTCTAGAGTGACAATGGCGGTGACTATGCGGGCTGCCAAGGGTGGATGAAGAGAAAGGGGATTGAATGGCGGAAAACAACTTCATACTCCTCACAGCAAAACGAATTTCCAGAGTGAGCAAACCGCACAATACTCAATATGGTGCGATCGATGTTGAGTGACGCCGGCCTTGCAAAACGGTATTGGACGGAGGCGGCAAGGATAGCAGCGTACATCATGAATCTCACGCCGACCAAGCCACTGAAGCACAAGGAGAACAAGGTGTGGAAGACAACACAAAAGGTGTGGAGTGGGAGGAAGCCGGCGATGGTCACCTCCGCAAATTTGGTTGTGATGCACATGCAGTGATCCAGGCACGTGTGGGGCAGAGCAAGCTGGACCCACGTACCCATCAGTGTTTTTTCCTCCGGTATGAGAGTGGAAGCAAGGTGTATCGGCTCTTTGACCCAAGGAGGCAGCAGATTGTGCGGAGTCACGATGTCACGTTTGACGAGAAAAGTCGTTGGACTGACAAGGAGGCAGGTCTCTCCATGAGGGAGGAACGGATGCCACTCCTCAAGGGAGAGATACCGGAGGACGTGAATGAGGGTGACGTCTTCGCAGCACCAACAACCGGAGAGGATCGCCCAAGGGATGGGCAAGCGGCAGACTTTGTTCCGGCCAGTTTGGATGAGGAGTCCAAAGTACCGGAGTTGGACGTGGAGGCGGGGAGTCAGCCTATGTCTCCAAGGTCTCCAAGAGAGGGGGAGGGAGCAGACGCTTGGAGAGGATGGCGTGGAAAGGGGACAACAACAGCAATAGCCGCCTCCACAGTCCCGCTCGAGCAGCCATGTGCGAAGAAGAACAAAGAGGTACGATGCCGACAAGGGTATTTGGATTGGGTTTGCACAAGCCTTCTTCACACAAGAGCCTCAATCTGTGAAGGAGGCACTGCAGAATATGGATGAGGGAGCAATAAGATCTGAGCTTGCCTTCCACAAGGAAAACGACACTTGGGAGCTAATTGACCGGCCAGAGGGCAAGAAAACAATCGGCTCCAAGTGGGTCTTCCGGAAGAAGCTCATAAAGGAGGGGGAGGTGGAGCGATACAAGGCGCTGCTGGTGACAAAGAGGTATGCTTAGAGAAAAGGGGAGCACTACGACAAGACCTTTGCACCAGTTGCAAAGTTTGCCTCCATCCGTAGTATCCTTGCCATGGTAGCAGCACGCGACTACAAAATCCACCAAATGGACGTCAAAACTGCGTTCCTCAATGGCGACCTGGACAAGAGAGTCTACATGGAGCTGCCAGAGGGGGTGCATGCTCAATAGGGGAAGGTGTGCTGGATTTGCAAGGCGCTCTATGGACTGGAGCAAGCTCCACTCATGTGGTACCTCAAGATGGATAGTTTCATGGGTGAGCTTGGCTTCGAGCGCTGCGAGGCGGATCATAGCGTGTACATGCGTAAACAGCCGGGGCTCCACCACATTGTCGTCCTCTACGTGGATGACCTCATCCTTGTGGCTTCGGATGAGGGGGAGCTCAAGAGCCTGAAGAAAAAGCTTGCCAGCCGGTTTAAGATAGCGGACATGGACGAGCTAGACTACAATCTAGGCATCGCCATCAAGAGGGACCGCAAAGCACGCACGCTGGAGATGGGACAAGGAAAACATGTGCAGGAAGTGCTCTACTGCTACAACATGTGAGCTAAGCTCGAGCATGGGCCCGAGCATGGAGGACAAGAAGGAGGAGATGATTGGAGTACCGTACCAGTCTGCAATTGGCAGCATCATGTATGCCATGGTGGCAACGCGGCCTGATCTTGCCTTTGCTGAGGGACAAGTGAGCCGCTATACTGTTGTTCCGGGGCTGCTATACTGGCAAGCGGTCAAGAGAGTCCTCCGCTACTTGAAGGCGACGACACAGTCACGACTTGTGTTTGGAGGGGGAGCCCAGACTGACTCCCTCGAGTTGGTTGGCTACTCCAATGTTGACTGGGCAGGTAATGTTAATGACCGCAAGTCAACATCAGGCTATGTTTTTGTTCTTAGTGGTGCACCGGTGTTGTGGACAAGCCGGAAGCAGGACAGTTCTGGGTCTGTTCAGTACTGAGAGGGAGTACATTGCACTCGCGGAAGCCACAAAGGAGGCGATATGGCTACGACAATTGCTCAAGGAGATTGGGATGCCACAGAAGAAGCCAACGGCGCTCAACGTTGACAACATGAGTACCATCAGCCTGACCAAGGACCCTGTGCCACTCCAGAGGACCAAGCCCATAGAGATCCGGCATCACTTTGCACAAGACCTCGTTGCAAAGGGTGATATGGTGCTTGTGGACGGTGGCACTAAGCACATGCTTGCTGATGCCATGACAAAGGCACAACCCAAGGACAGGCATGATGCTACTTCCATGTAGCTTAGGCTTTCCTTGGCCTCCTGAGTTGCAAGCTGAGCATGGACAACTGCGATGGGTGACGCGCAAGGGGGAGATTGATGGAGTGATGTTCCTCACCATGGCAGGAGTGACTCCAAAAAGGGAAACCAAAAAGACAAGCCCAAGTGGCTTAGTTGTTAATGGTGTCCACCTCTGAAGGCAGGGGCCCGTGTTCAAGTCCCACAAGATGGATTTCTACCCTGCCTCAATGGAGGTGGAAAATAGATGCCAGGAAGCTAGCTCAACCTCTAGAGCTCCTCCTTGAGTTTCTAGACAGCTAGGTGAGGGTCCAAGAAGGTGGCACACCTTCTAGAAGGGGTGACTTGTCCTACAAGGCATCTAGAGGTGTCTTGGTCTTCTGGATACCTTCCCTCCTACAAGAAGTAAGCTGAGGAATCTAGGAAGGGGCACAATTTTCTAGAGGAGGGAAGGTTCGCCTTCCTAAGTGGGGAAAAAGGACAGCCTACCAAGGGACACTCTAGAAGTCATAGAATCTGCTAGGAGGCTTCAAATTTGGCATGCTTTGGTGTTCTGGAAAGCTCAGATCAGTGGCTATAAAATTCCACTACTTGTGAGCCTTGATCAAGAGTTGATTCTCATTCAATTGAGGCCAAAACTATCGCCACACGCTCTGACCAGTTTTCTGCCATCCTTGGAACTAATTGCCTCCACAGTTTCAGTCTCTCCAAAAACAGTTGGTGTGGTGAACCAGCCACTGCTAGGGACCCTCCAGGGTGCATAATCGCCCTTAGGCCAACAATTGTGCTCCCCAATTAACGATCCAACGGTGCCCCAGGCCATAACGTGAAAACAAGCCAAAACCCTACCGCCTCTGACTAACAGTGAAGTTTGAATCTTGTCACAGAAGGCAGTAATCAACGCTTCAAATATTAGTTTAATGTTTTCACTTCAGACACTTCTCTGTAATGGTGTGAAGAAACTGGACACAATTATGAATCGTGTGTCAGCTTGCTCAGCTCTTGTAGCTAAAAGAAAAGAGAGCCCTGCTCATCAAACTCGCGTTGACGTGCATTGATTACAGGACTGGAAATGATTCTGCAATAAGTGTTGGTTTATCTGCCAGTACCACATGGTGACCTTTGGACTCACTGCACACTGACCTCACTCATGCAGGTGACTGATCAGAGAGAGACAACGCTCCATGCTGAGCTCTTGTGATGACGTGTTCTCTTGCCGGGCCAACTCCTTTGGCCAAGAGGCCAGCAGCCTTCACCGTGCTTACGTACTCTCATGTCTCAGTCACGCACATTATCGCTTGCTTGCATGCTTGGCATAGACTGAGCCGGGTGCTCGATCAAGCCTACTTTCTCCAGACTACTTCCTGGAAACACACAGGGATGGGATATCCCCAAATTCAGTATGTGGTGGTTTGTAACCACCAGTCCTGAGGGGGGCGAGCGGGAGCAAGCTCATTGCTCGCTCGCTCACTCCCACTTTGATCACTACGTTGGTCTGTGACTCGTTTTTGTTCACTGTTCTTGCTCGCTACCCTTCCCTTGCAACTTCGCATGCTCTCTTCATGCCATGGTGTCATGCACCTCTTGGTTTCCTACTTGCTCCTTTGCTTCATCATGATCCATGTCTCCCTACTGCTATAAGAGATGATCGCGAGGAAATCCTCAGAGCCAACGGTCCTACCTGTGGATCCCTCAGGTCCACTGTCCCTGCCGCCGCCGCCATTGCTGCCGCCGCTGCACATCTGTACGTGCCGCACAGTAGCAGTGGGACCCACACACCTCATTTCTGCAAGCGTTTGTGTTGCTACTCTCTGCCACTTACGCGCTAGTCCCGCGGGCTGCGTGATGCTCGCGGGCAACATTGCGGTGCTCCCTGCAACGTCATGGACATCTAAAACTCCGGCAACCGCCAGAGCTCAGGCCACTGATTGAGGTCAGCGGTAGCCGCAACTCTAGGCTCTCCTGCAACTACAGTGTCGGATGCCACAGCAACAGCTATATCTTCAGCTGCTTCAGCCGCAGCATCCCCGCTGCAACACCTAGCATCACTCCTGCGCCAGCCTTTCCGCAACTGACGCAGCAGGCTCCAGCTCTTCTGTCCTCCACGGCAGTCGCAGCAGCAGCATTGGTAGCAGCGGCACCCCTTGCAGCTGCCTACCCAACAGCCCCACCTCAGCTGCACTTTTGGGAACCGTCCCGGACGCAGGCCGTCACTCCCTGGAGGATAGCACCACATTGGTGGTGCCACCCGACGCACTGGCACCCCGCAAAACTGCCGGTCCGCTGCCGCTTGGACAGTACTACGAGGGACCGCCAACGCACCGCCGTACTCCCTCACGTTGAAGTGGGGACAGCGACACCGCAGCCAGGTCCCCGCCATCTCAACCCGAAGGAACAACGCGTTACACCTCGGTAAGTGTCCCCCCCCCCCC